>PVHP010010341.1:0-47772 GCA_004024765.1 Zapus hudsonius
TGTGTGTAAGTCCATGTGTATATGTGGATCTGTGTGTACATGTTTGCGTGTGGAAACCAGAGGTCTTTCAATTGGGGGTCTTTCAATCCTCCACCTCATTTATTTAGTTATTTATGTTTCATTTTATCAAGACAGGGTCTTCTTCTAGCCCAGTCTGACCTGGAATTCACTCTGTAGCCCAGACTGGCCTCAGGCTCATGGTGACCCTCCTACTTCAGCCTCTCAAGTGCTGGGATTGTCACCATGTCTGGCTTCCACCTTATTTTTTTTTTTTTTTGAGACAGGGTCTCTCACTGAATCTAGAGATCACTGATTCCATTAGACAGGCTAGCCAGCAAGCTCCAGGGATTCCCTGTCGCTGCTTCCTCAGAACTGGGACTCCAGGTGGGTGCCACCATGCTTGGCTTTTATGTGAGTGCTGGGTCCTTATGCTTGTGTGGTAAGTACTTTACTGATAGAGCCTCCTCCTTAGTCATTTTGCTGACACAGTTCTGGGCTTCTGAGAACCTCAGTTAACACTGCAATTCCCTCCGTTTGCTTTCTCACAGTCAGAGCCAGGCTGCCCTACTCGAGGCTCCGCTTTAGGGACCTCTTAAAAGTTGTCACATCTCCATTTAACAATGTAGCAAGTGGCTGTTGACGAGATTGATACTGTTAAGTAAAGAGCAAAATTTAGAAGAGCTTTTAAAAGGGGGCTTCCATCTGTGTATAAAACAGTTGTACACTCATGTACACTCAGGCTATTCCTGTCAGATAAGACAACTCACCCTGCTCTCAAGAGCCAAACATAAACTCATAGCAGATATTACCTCTGGAATGAAGCTGAGCAGACCAAGCATGGTGGTGCATGCCTTTAATCCCAGCACTCTAGAGGCTGTGGTAGGAGGATTGCTGTGAGTTCAAGACCAGCCTGGTCAGCCAGGGCTAGAGTGAGACCTTACCTCAAACAAAAATATAGAAGCTGAGTAGCTGGAGCTGGAAGAAAGATCGAGTTGCTTCTCAATGTATGTGTGTTACATATTCAGATCATGTACATGTGTTACATAGTCAGGTTACTTTAAAACATTAAGCATCAGTTCTTATAGCGAGGGTATCACTAGGAGACTCATAGTGGACATGTCATCAACAGCTGCATGTGGCAGATGACAGACTCAGCGGGTGACAGAGGGAAGAGATGTGGTAAGAGTAGCATCAGATATGACAGATGGACAAGACAGATAAACCAGCTCTGCTCCCCGAGAGCACGCCTTCTCTCCCTCGGAAGGGTTGGGCACGTGTGCTGAGCTTCAGGAGGAGATCTCTGCTACTACAGCTCACTTGCAAGAATGGCTTTGCCCTCTTATTTATTCACTCAGCCACTCAACAGATTTCTTATGTACTCACGTCATGGCCTGGGCTAGGTACAGGAAATAAACTGAAAAAAAAAAAAAAGCAAAACACTCGTGACACTTGCCATAAAGAAAACAATATATGGTTTGTATTCCAAACGTTTGTTTATGTATCAGTCATTGGATGTGATAGGCAGATTGATGACCCACAAAGATAGCTGGGTCCATATCTTCATGTCCAGGACCTGACCTGACCAAAGGATCTTTATGGATGAGATTAAATGAAAGACCGTGAGATCATCCTCAATAATCCATTAAGACCAATCTAATCACTCCTCCTTAATTAAGCCAGAGTACCTTTACGAGTGAGGTCAGAAAGAGATGTGACTGTGGAGAAACTCAACATGCGGGGCATTTTTTTTTTTCTGTGATGCTTAGCATTTTTCTTTTCTTGAGACAGGGTCTTCTGTAGCCCAGGTTTGGCCTTGAACTCCCTTTGTAGTTAAGGGTGTCCTTGGCTTCCTGATTCTCCTGCCTCCACCTCCCAGTGTTGGGATTACAGGCATGCATCACCATACCTGGTGCTGGGGATTGAACCCAGGCCTCAGCACAGAAGGCAGGTAGGTGTTCTACCACTTAGCTGCATCACCAGCAAGTTCAACACGCTGGTTTTGAAGAAGGAGGAAGAGACAGTAAGCCAAGGGGACAAAATGAACACCGCCATACCTTAAACTCAGCCATGTGAATCTATGTGAAACTCCTAATTGATAGAGCTGTTTTTTCAGTCACTAGATTTTGGGTAATTTGTTCAGGTGTGGTAGAAAATGAAAGCTTTGGATTAGCCTGTCAAGTTGAATAAACCAAAGTTTCTGTCTTCAAGAATGTATATGTTGTCAGGTTACATTGGAGTCCATAGAGAGACCCGCAAACTGTATATACGTCAAGATTGGGGTGTGTACAAGGAGCTGTGTGTATAAAATTTATTTAGAGATATTTTTCCACTTTTTATTTTATTTCATTTATGTATTATAATGGGTTATACACTTTTATCCCCTCGCCCCTGCTCCTGTTTCCCTGGGGTTATGGTTTTCACTGTAGGGTCATGAAGGCCTCTGTCAGTCACTGTAAGGTAGTAGGGGACAAGGGGCGGAGAGTGGGATTGGAACTGTGCTTCAGGATCTTCCTACCCACTCTGTGTCTCTTACAATCTTTCCACCCCTTCTTCCACAATGTTTCCTGATCCATGGCAGGTCTGTTGGCAGTCTGATTTAGTGTTGAGTTCTCTGTAACCTCTGGATTTCTGCTTTGATAGGTTTTGATTTTTTAAAAATATTTTATTTATTCATTTTCAAGCAGAGAGATACAGAGAGAGAGAGAGAGAGAGAACACACCAGAGCCACCACATTGTGGGTCTGACTTATGTGGGTCCTGGGGAATTGAACCTGGAGCCTTAGGCACTGGAGGCAAGTGCCTTAACCACTGAGCCATCTCTCCAGCCCGCTTTAATAGGTTTTGATTGATCACCATATCTGTAACCATCATCTTGGAACTGGTGGTCAGGCTGGCAGTTAGAGTGATCTGGGCCCTGGCAGATATGGCAGAGGTGGCATTTTGTTAATATCTCCTGCCTTAGAAAAATTCCACCACTCCTGCATTTCTTCAGAACCCCTTGAACTTGACTCCTTAAAGAACCCTTAATGCAGTGCCCTCTTCTCCCATTTCCTCTTGCAGCCAAGCTTCGTATAGCTTTCGTCCTTTTGATTATGGTTCAAGCGACCAATGACCTCCACTCCATTCAACAATAATTTCCAGTCCTCACCGAGCGCACCAGCATGCTGTGGTGTGAGTTGGCCACGCCCCCTTCCTTGATAGAGGAAGTCAGGCTTCTTTAGTTGGTTTCTAGGACCCCACACTCTTGGTTTTCTTCCTTTTCACTGGACACCACTTTTTTATCTCCTTAGTAACTTTCTTAACTTTTTCCATTTGGTTAATATTAGAGTATCCCAGATCTCAGTCTTTGGTATCTTTTTTTTTTCCTGTATTTCCTTCTTTGGTTACCTCATAAAGTCTTGTACTAATCATATGCTAATGACCCCCAACTCTCTCCAGATGAATATATTTTACAAGGCACTTGAAATGCTACTAACCTGCTAGACTTATCAAATGCTGAATTCCTCATCTTCCCTATAATATAATCTGCTGTACCCAGATCCTTCCCTAGTTCATGTGGTGACCATTCCTTCCTTTCTGGTGTTCAGATTTGTAAATGACTCTCATATTTCCCACCAATCACAGAATTCTTAAGGGCTCAATTTTTAAGACATATCCAGAGCCAGGCACACCTGTAAGCCTAGCACTCTGGAGGCGGAGGCAGGAAGATCATATGGTTGGGACTATCCTGGTCTACACACTGAGAATTTGTCTCAAGTGTGTGTGTGTGTGTGTGTGTGTGTGTGTGTGTGTGTGTGTGTGTACATCAGAATAAAATCACCAGCTACCAGCTTAGTCTGGTCCCCATTGCCTCTCACCTAGATTATTTGCTACCAGTTTGGTCCCCATTGACTCTCACCTCAATTACTATAAAACCCTCATGTTCCTGAAAATCCTGCATCCATACCTATCCCACCAGGCATTGCATGTTTTAGACCGCAGCCCTACCTTGTACCTTGCAGGCCACCTCCTCCATCCCTCATTCTCTTCCAGCCACAATGGCACCTATCACTTCCTGATATTCTACACATAATCTATTATGTAGTATATCAGAAGAAGGTATGTCATGCTAGGGGGAAAAAATTCAGTAGCGGTGTGGGTTGGGAAAGGGAGGATAAGGTGAGAGTCGATGAAAAGGCGACATTTGAAGGTGACGAGGGAGTTGGTCCTGTGAACATAGGGGGAGGAACACAATGGCAAATGTCAGCATTCTCGTGGCACATAGTAGGTACACATTGCACACTGAGTGAATGTATGACTACATTCTCTGTCACAAATTCATGCTACTTAATCCATCATTTTGAACATTACTATGTGTGACTTCACTTATTTTTGAGATATTTATCTAGAATCTCAATTTTGAGCACCATTGATTTACTAGATTTTAATTTAAGCGACAAAAGCCTGTTTGTAGTGTTTCTTATAGCACCATGAACATTGACATCAAAAAGTGTGGATGGGGCAATACGGGGAAGTACTTTGGTTGGTATGATGCTTGTCTTGCATGTAAAAAACCTTGGGTTTAGTCCCTAGTATTTCATAAGCCAGGGGAGGTGGCACCTGCTTGTCATCCCAGCACTGAGTAGGTAGAGGCAAGAGGATCAGAAATTCAAGATTATCTTTTCGTCTCTACATAGTGAATTTGAGGCCAGCCTGGGATATATAAGAACCTGTCCAAAATAGACAGACAAGCCAATAGGCAGGTAGGCAGACATAAAACAGTTCTAGGGAACAGATCTAAAAGAAAACTCATTTTTACTTTAGAGACTTGTTTTAACCTGGGAATCTAACCCATACCTGTGACATGAATCACACAGGAACCTAGGAAGATAAGTTCACCTCACAGTGACCCAGGACTTTATGAATGCACTGCTTTGGTGAGTATTACCTTTCCTAAACTTGAACTAGGTCAATGAATCCTTTGTTTAAGATGGCATTAAGCTAAATCTCTGTGAGTGAATTGTTTTCATACAGAAAACTCAGTGACTTGTATTGTCCAATAAATCAACATTGACTTCTCAGGCACCTACTTGGGGAAATTATGTAATTATTGTTGAATAACATAGGCCTGGCACCTATTTTTCTAGGACCCTTCTTTGTCAAGGGAAGCTTTCCTTTACTTTTACTATAAATAAAACTTTGTTTGCTTGCATTTTGCATTTCCAGAAGGAAAGAAGGAAGAAAGAAAGGAAACAAAGAGAGCAAGGAAAAAAGAAAAGAAAGAACAGGAAGGAAGGAAACAAGAAAGAGAGAAAAAGATAGGCCTGGACTTACACATATTTAAGCACGAGGAATAATCACTCCAAACATCTCATATTGAAATACCGAACTTTTGCTAGTTATTGTATCTCATTCATGTAATATCTTCAATGCTGTGGACATACGAGAAAGCACAAACACAATGCAAAGATGGAGATAAGATTGTTTATGATACCTATTCCTGACTTGAATGACAAAAAATGCTTTGAAATCACTTTCATTCAAACCCTAATGCATTTCAGTCTTATAATTCCAATTTCCTTCTTATAGTCTCACTTAGATGTATGGCTCACATCAACATGGTCAAACAGATCTCTTGTCTGTCCCTTCAAAGCAGTCATTCCCACCAACTTCATGGCACCATCCGCCTACTTGCTTAATGGCTCTCATTGTTTCTCCTGCAGTGTGTCACTTGTCATCTGTGACTAAACAATAATTGCTCTAGGAAGGCATGGATCTTCTGGCCACCCAACAAAGACATTTCCTGTAGTTGAGGAGTTTGCCTGTTACAAAGCTCACTTGCTACCTGTAAAGTTACACCCATATGACAAACCTACTGGGGAATGCTGATGGGAAACTGCACCTGCTCAGAAGCTATTGTCTTCCTCCTCCTGTATTCAAGCAGGCACACAGTTTCCAATGAAAGCCAAACCTCAAGTTCAAGGGCAGCGATTGTACTCCCCTCCAATAGTGAACAACCACTCTCCCTTCCCTACCTTTATTTCCCACTTTTATCATGGGAACCGTGGCAATGAAATGTACGTCTTCCGGATCACTTCAATTTCTTTTTGTATGTGATTCACAGATGAAGGAGAGGGGGAAAGATTCTTTTGTGTGATTTAGAGGAGAAGGAGAGGAGCAAGGTTAAATGATTGGTGCTGTTATAATTAGAAGGGAGAAGGAAGTTCTGGCACTCTCTTGCTTAGCAGGGTGGCTACAGAAAGGGACACTGCAATATAAATAAATATATATTGTATGTATATGAAAAATATATATTCTATAATATACCTTCTGTAATATAATATAATATACACATATACTATACTAAATACTGTAACATATAGTGCAATATATAAAATATATAATATTTTGTATATTATGTAGTTACACATAAATACATGTTAAATATATACATACTTGGTCTTTTAAAGACAGGGTCTCACTCTAGCCCAAGATGATCTGGAAGTTACTCTGTAGCCCCAGGCTGGCCTCGAACTTACGGAGATCTTCCTATCTCAGTCTCCTGGGGGTTGGAACTCATGGCATACACCACTACACCTGTCTGAACTGTATATTTTTTTAAAAGCTAGAAGAAAGTGTCTTTTACTTTTTCATATTAATAAATGATAAATATTTGAGCAGAAAGAGAGGTTTACCCTGATTTGAATACCCCACAGTGTTCATGTGTACAGAAACATTACCCACCCCATGGGGACTATTCCATAACCATGCACAATATTTATGCGTTAGTTCACAATTTAAGAACAGAAGTGTGATTTAAACAAAAACAGTCAAGACACTGACTAGACAGCTTCCTGTCAGAGACGCCTTCTTGGACCAATATGGTATCTCATGGGAGCTCTCCGGCTGGAAGACTTTATATACAGCATGAGTAATCTTCATTGTTGGCAGGTGATTCTCTGTGATTCCTAGTTGAAAATCCCTCAAGGTTTCTTTAGTTAGGGCTTGAATTGTCCGGCCATCTGGGTGTTAGGGGGTCATGGATTTCCTTTCATTAGTTGACTTGTTGTGGCTCCCTTCAGAGTCATGAACCAACAGGAGTTTATTATTCTCTCAGCATCCCACGTCTCAGACGAGCAAGAAATACACCTTTTAGTGTAGCTTTTAAAATGCTAAGCCTTGATCTTGAGTAAATGCATGGATACACCCTTCTGAAGTTCAAAGGCAGTATTCTTAATTGCTATTTAGTCCAAGGGAGGTTTTGAAGTTTATGGAGCATAATACATACATACTTCTTTCCAGCATGACAGCATTGAACTGTAACTCTTTTGAAGTCTAGAATGTGCTGGCATTTAATTTTATTGGTTATTTTCATATATTTTTCTTTCTTGCGGTAACAACATTCATAAAGCGGCAATACGAAGAACATAAATTGATTTATTATTATTGAATATTTGTTGATATTTACAGTAAATAGACATAGATGGTATAATGAATGCATATGTGATTAACATATGGGGGCACATCAATGGACTTACCTCTTTTAAGGACAGTCTTAAAACTAGTACTGATGTCATTGGATGAAAGAATTGTACCTTAATTTTCTTTCTTTTCTTTTTTTTAATTTTTATTTTTGGTTTTTCTAGGTATATCTCATTCTAGCCCAAGCTGACCTGGAATTCACTCTGTAGTCTCAGGGTGTCCTCAAACTCATGGTGATCCTTCTACCTCTGCCTCCCGAGTGCTGGGATTAAAGGTGTGTGCCACCATGCCTGGCTGTAGCTTAATTTTCTCCCCCCCCCAAAAGCATTGCTATTCAGTCATACTTAGCAATTGAACACAAAATTATGTTTGAATTTTTAAAAAATCTGTTATTATTTATTATTTCACTTAACACATACTCCTCACAAGGTTTGTTTTTATTTTTTCAAGGTAGAGTCTCACTCTAGCACAGGCTGACCTGGAATTCACTATGTAGTCTCAGGGTGGCCTTGGAATCCTCCTACCTCTGCCTCCCAGGTGCTGGGATTAAAGGTGTGCACCACCACGCCTGCTTTGTTTTTAATTTTTTTTTTGTTTCTAATTTTTAAAAAGTTTGTTTGCAAGCAGAGGGAAAGAGAAGAGGAGGAGGAGAGGAGAGAGGAAGAAAGATAAGGAATGAGCACACAAGGGCTTCTTGCCATTGCAAACACACACACACACACACACACACACACACACACAAAAACAAAACTCCAGATGCACGCATCACTTTGTACATCTGACCTTTATGTAGGTACTTGGGAATCGAACCTGGGCCATCAGGCTTTGCAAGAATAGGTGTGCTTCTAGCCGCTGCAATTGAACTGAAGATGCATGTGCTACTTTGTGCATCTGGCTTTACATGGGTACTGGGAAATTAAATCCAGATCATTTGGCTTTGCAGGCAAGTCTTAACTGCTGAGCCATCTCTCCAGTCCTAGCTGTTTTTTTGGTTTGTTTGGTTTTTGTTGTTTTCTGAGTGTGTAGCTCTGTAGCTGTGGCTAACCTCAAGCTTACTATGTAGCCCTGACTGGCCTTGAACTTGAAGCAATCCTCCTGCTTCAACCTCTCTAGTGCTGAGGATCATGGGCATGCCCAGCTTTGTGTTGCTTCGCTTTAACGATGTTGGCGGGAAAATCCAGACCTTGTGCATGCTAGGCAAGGGTTCTACCACTGAGCCACACCTCCTGCCAATATCTGGAAGCTGTTGGATGTGGGAGAAGGAAGGTCTGCTTGGACCTTATGAAGATGGACCGAGACAGCAAAAAGACTAAGGAACAGGGTGTCCAGAAGATCTAGGCAGCTGGCATTAAGAGGCAATCTGAATGTGGAAAAAAAGCTATATTTTAATTTTTCATGAAAACTTAAACTTTAGTGCACGTGTCTTTGAAGAAGAGGCACACAGAATAAACTATTCTCTTTCAGGAAGCAAAAGTCTTATTTTTTTGGTACTCAAACTAAAAAACTATGTAATGAATCATATATTATATCATTCAAGTAACTAATTTTTAAGATTTACCTTTAAAATACACATTTTATTTATGCTTACATGGGTTCAATTTTTTCATAAACATCAGATTTTAAAATCAGAATTTGAAGGAAATCAGAAGTATTAATTTGTAAGCATATTTAATGAAAGAATTTAATAAGTAATGCAATATATGACACATATGTCTGTATATAACTTTATTAGAACATGTATTCATCGAGTATTTAACCTATAACATTTCATTAGTACTGAAATACAATCAACTGTAATTTCTTTTTTATGATTATAATTTTATTGTTGAACATCTACCAGAAAGTTTTAGGTTATTTTCCAAGCATATTTGAAATAGAGACTTAGCTTGATTTTTTAAAAAATATTTTATTTATTCATTTTCAAGCAGAGAGATACAGAGAGAGAGAGAGAGAGAGAGAGCTAACCAGGGCTACCATCTTGTGGGTCTGGCTTATGTGGGTACTGGGGAATTGAACCGGGGTCCTTAGGCACTAGAGGCAAGTGCCTTAACAGCTGAGCCATCTCTCCAGCCCAGCTTGATGTTTTTTTACCGGTATCTTACTATATACCTCAGGCTTGCTTTGAACATATGATCTTGCCTCATCCTCCTCAGTGCTGGCATCAGAAACTTGTACCACCACTCCAGGCTTCAGCTTGACATACTCTTTCTTCAGTTAACATGAGCAGTGAATATTGACATGGAGTTCTGTAGCCTAGAATTGGTTATATTACTTGCTGATAATTTAAACATTCAATCAAGAACATTTACTGAATTCTTTGTCAGAATATTGAAAGTTTCCTTGGAGGGCTGAAGAGATGACTCAGTGGTTAAAGGCACTTGCTTATAAAGCCTGTTGGTCTGGGTTCCATTTCCCAGCACCTACATGAAATGGGCTGATAGGCACAGGCTACCTGGGATCCCAATGCACCTATGACAGTGGGAGGCAGGGCCCAGAGAATCAGAAGCTCGTGGGCAGGCTAGCCTGGCGTTTTTTTTTGCAGTCTGGCAGTCCATCTACAGTGACAAGATACCCTGTCTCAAAGAAGGTGGATCACAGACAGACACCCCAATGTTGCCCTCTGACCTCCACAAGTGCCATGGTACACCACACATGCCCAAGCCCCTATGCACATGCAAACACAAGTGTGCGCGCACACACACACACACACACACACACACACACACACAAACACACAACACACACACAAATAAAAAGTTAAATTCCTGTGAAGATACAGAAGAGAAAAAATATAAACAGAACAAGAAAATCTATCACTTAAGATCTATAGTGATAGACTGCCATATTTTCAATTCAAAACCAAGAAGCTAGGCTGGAGAGATGGCCGGGTGGTTAAAGGCACTTGCTTATAAAGCCTGATGACCCAGTTTCAATTCCCCAGTACCTGCATAAAGTCAGATGCACATAGTAATGCATGCATCTAGAATTCATTTGTAGTGGCAGGAGGCCTTGGCACACTTATACTCACTCTCTTCTCTTTCTCTCAAATAAATAAATAAAACTATTTTGTTAAAAATCCAAGAAGCCTTTCTATTCATTGTGTTCCACGGTGCTAAAGTCTTCAAAGTCTTTTGGTTGATCCTTTGGACTTATCCTGCTTTCTGGCTGAGATAAGAAAACTCCAAGGTCCAGGAATATTTCCTACAAAATCAGATGGTTACTGATCTCTGAACCAAATTCCTGGTGTTTATCTATGATCCAGGCTGGCCAGTCTGTTTTCCAAGAGGAAGTCACCAGCTTCTACCTTGAACCTGGGCCCACAGAACCATCAATCTTCTCATTAAAGGGAAGGCCAAGGGACTATTTCTGGAACATTATGTAATCAGTAATTAAGATTGATAACAATGGTTAATTTTTGACAATTGAAACCTGTTTAGTTTCCTAGATGCCGAACTTGACTCAAAAGAAACAATGGTGAGTATCTTGACTACTTGTGGGAAGTCTGGAGAAGTGTAGTTTTGTTAATATCATGACCCTCCCTGCGTTTCACTCCCTGTTTTTATTTTTCATTCCTTGTGCCATAGCTCGATGACAGCCTGCTGTATGCCAAGGGAGGTAGACAGATAGAAAGCAGACCTTTCGATGAGGTGACCGGCAATTTACAGGATTGTTATAGCTCAGCACAAAGAAGCTCTATTATTTTTTCTCATTACAGTGACCAAAAACCCAACAGGAAGCCACTTAAGGGAGGAAGGGTTTATTTTGGCCACAGCAGATACAGTCCATCATGATTGGGAAAGGCGTGCGTGGCTCAGAAACAGGAGGCAGCTGGTCATAATCAGGAAGCAGAGAGTAATGAACACTTGTCCTCAGATACCTCTCTCCTTTGTGTTCAGCCTGTGACCCCAGCCCATGGAAGGGTGCTCCTTGAAGTTAGGGTGGGTCTTCCCACACTTCAACTAACCTAGAAAATCCCTCACAGACATGTCCAAAGGTTTGTCTCCTAGGTGATTCTAGATCTGGTCAAGTTGACAATGGAGATTAACCATCACAGCAAATATTAAAGAAGTTGCTTCTTGGGGCTGGATAAATGGCTCAGTGGTTAAGACACTTGCCTGCGAAG
This sequence comes from Zapus hudsonius, assembly GCA_004024765.1. NCBI lineage: Eukaryota > Metazoa > Chordata > Mammalia > Rodentia > Dipodidae > Zapus > Zapus hudsonius. The sequence goes on from PVHP010010341.1 coordinate 11,584, forward strand.
CCTAATGACCTGAGTTTGATTCCCCAGTACCCACATACAGATGCACAAAGAGGCGCATGCATCTGGATTCCATTTGCAGTGGCTGGAGGCCTTGACATGACCATTCTCTCTCTTTTCTCTCTATCTTTCTCTTCTTAAATAAATATTTTTTTTCTAAAAAAGAAGTTGCTTCTGTAAGTGGGGGTTGATATGAATTGGCATGCCTAGCAGGTTGAGCATTGTGTAACTATGGCAACTCACAGGAGGGCCATGTTTTACATGAAGTAGTTGGTGCCAAAGATGGCATGTTTTATGGTTTATATGACAAGCTAAGAGGGTGTGAGAATTGTCTCAGGTCTCTCATTCTGGGCCTGAGTCCTTGGTGGGGGTGCCCTTCTTCATGATCCATTGACCATAGGGCTCTGCCAGCTATCTTCCCTGGCATCTGAACTAGGAGAGAAGGGATGATGTCCTGGGTCTCTCTATGGAATTTTTGAGCGGCTTTGTTGACTGGGGTCCCTGAGAAATCACTAGACCTAACATTCCTAACTGAAACTTGCTTGGAAGAAAATCTTGTTTGGGAACAGATCACGTTCTGTGAAAACTTTAGATGTGGTGTGTTCATTGTTTATTCTTCTCCTGAGAAATCATTTTGTTGTGCACAATCTGAATACCTCCCTTTAGTGTCCCCTTTCCTATTCTGGAAGGTTCCCTGGGAATCCTTGCCTACCTGGTGTTGTTTCTCATTTATGCCCACTCAAGTGATGGATACCCAGCCTTGGGATCCTCTCTTCCTGCAAATTTATCCTTTCATCTTTTCCTTCCTTAATATGGCTCATATCTGCAATTGTACCACACAGTTTAGGAAGTAGTTGCCCAATTGAGCAATGCAGGTTAGCTTTGTTCCCTTATCTAGAACACAAGCTCCCAGGCAACAGGGATCAAAGAGATTGGGGTGGTAAGGAAGTACGAGCCATTTCTGTTCTTACCGTATGTCCATACTATAACATTTTAAAATAATTTTTAGGGCTGGCGAGGTGGCTCACTGGGTTAAACGTGCTTGCATGCAAAGTCTGAAGGCCAGGGTTTGATCCCTCAGTATCCAAGTAAAGCCAGATGCACAATGTGGCTGGGCCATGCATCTGTAGCTTGTTTGTAGTGGCAATAAGTTCTGCAGTTCCCATCATTGCCTCTAGCTTCCTGGCTTTCAAATAAATGAATGAATGAGTAAATAAAGGATCTTAAAAAATAAAATTAAATAATTTTCAAAGTGCACAACCCTTCCTGGTTGCTTATATTGTAAAGAGAGAGAGAGAGAGAGAGAGAAGGTTTGAAGAGATTGCTCATTGGTTAAGGCACTTGCCTGCAGAGCCTAGTGACTTGAGTTTGATTCCCTAGTACCCATGTAAAGCCAAATGCACAGTGGTGTATACATCTGGAGTCTGTTGGGGAAGATATGGAGGCAAGCTGGAGGCTGTGGCATGGCCATTCTCTCTGCTGTCTCTTCTATCTCTCTGCTTGCAAATACATGAAAGTTTAAAGAGAGAAGAAAACATAAATATTTTATATAGATTTAGTGTGGGAACAAATAAAAGTGCACTTAAGTTTAATCAGTGCCTTTTGACTGAAGGGGAGATTAAAAATAGAATAAAATAGCATGATAATGAACAAACCCAAACCTGCCTGGCTAAATGCTAAGAATAGTGGTTTGACTTCCCATAGGGTGCTTGTAGGTCAGTATAGAAAAGTTTTGTTGCACATTCAAGCCAGTGCTATTTACTGAGTTGCTCTCAAATGGAAATAAGCAGACAGCAGCTATCAAATTTCTAGTCTGGAACAATCCACAAAGGCCACTGGACGCAGACACCATGGGGACATCAAACAGACAGTTCATAAAAATATCTTGCCCAACATTTTTGGAACCTGATGCAAGCTGTACTTGTGGCTGTCTGTTTCCTTTGCTTCATCCAGTAACAACTGACAAGATGCTGCCAGTCACCCAGGCTATGATCACTTGGATGCCCCAGGAGACACCCAAGGAGCACAGGACTACAATTAACTCAGCAGCCAATTATGCAGGGGGAGACATGCTACTGAAGACAATTAACATTTAAGATTCAGTCTGTGGACCAGACAGTAAGGAGGTTCTCATCTGAAAATCAGGACAAAGGAGGTGACCCAGGTACAAATATTTGAGCAGAAACGCAGCCTCAAATCATGCCACCTCTATTCATAATAGGTGGGATCCCAAACACATGTCACATGAGAACTCAGAACAAACTATTGCAATGCATTCCAATAACCAAAAAAGGATGCATCACTTTGTTAAGAAACAATTATTGAATGCTTATAGCATTGCTAGCATTCCAGAACATTCAAATATTTGTGAGATATTCTCTCATGTTAAGGAATTTGAAGTACAGTAGTAAATTCAGATGAAATATGTTAGTAACAAGCCAGAGTTGCAATTACAGTATTTAGAGGTCAGAGAGGTAGATCACTTCTAATGAAGCTGTCAGAGAAAGTTCTTTATAGAGGAATACACGTGGAAGGGTATTTATTTAAAGCAACACCTTTTAATTAAAGTATAGCACCCATTAGCTGGGTGTAGTGGCACATGCCTGTATTCAATGCACTCAGGAGATGGAGGAGGCAGGAGGATTGTGAATTTCAGGGCAGCATGAGCAATGTAGGGAGACTTTCATCAAAATCAACAAATGAGTTGGAGAGATGGCTCAGTAGGTAAAGCTTTTGCTGAGTTCAGATCTCCAGAGCCCGTGGAAAAGCTGGATGCGGTCATGAGCTTGTGCCATCCCAGAGCTCCTTTGGTGAGATGGGAGGCAGAGACAGGAGAATCTCCAAAAGCTCAGGAGCCAGCCCACCTAGTGTAAGCAGCAGAGAGCAGCAAGAGACTGTATCTCAAACAAGAGGAAAGGCAAGGGCCAACAGTTAGACTTGTCCTGACCTCTACATGCCCACTATGGTGCATGCGTGCCTACACACACATATCACACAAAACAAATAAACCAAGTACGGCACACAGCTAAGTGTACAAGCTCACTGAATAAATTATCACCAACTGACTCACCAGCACCCAGGTAAACAGCACAGCATGCCTGAAGGCCTCTTGTGTTCCCGTGCTTCCTTCCAACTGGAATTTCGGGAGCAGGATTTTGTTAGGTTGTCATAGTTGTTCTTCATTTCTGGGACAAAATACCTGACAAAGAGCAGCTGAAGGGAGGAAATGGTTTATTTTGGTTTATAATCTCAAGAGCAAGACTCATCATGGCACTGCAGAGCAGAGGCTAGGCATCACATCTTACCACAGCAGCTAGGAGGTAGCAATAGAGTGAGCAAGGTAGCTAGGACAGGCAAGCTGGGTTAATAAATCTCACGGTCCACCCCCAGTAACACACCTCCTTCTGCAAGGCTCCACCTCCCAAAGGGTCACCAGCTGGGGTTTGAGTATTTACAACACTATGCAGGGACCTTTTCACATTCAAGCCACCATATAAGGTGAATTTGGACAGAGACAAAACCATTGGAGGAAGGGAAGTTCTGCATAAACACATAGGCATGTTTGAATAGACCAATGGGTCACTTTATAGGAGTGCCAGGTGGAGACAGGACTGGTCATGTTGTAGAACCGTGAATACAAAGTAAAGAAGTGGGATTTTTAGTCTCTAGCTGTTAAAAGGTTGATTTTTTTTTCTTTTTTGAGATGGTGTCTCAGATAGTTCAGGCTGGCCTCAAACTTATGATTCTTCTGCCTCAGAAGTCTGAGTGCTGGCATTACATACAAAAGCCATCACCCCCAGGTTCTAGCTGTTGAAGGTTTTTGACCAAAGGAGGAATATTCTGTAAGATTTTTTGATGATGGTTAGGGATTTGGTAGTGATGGGAGAGGCGAGGGCTAGAAGTTGAAACAGGGGTTGGAAAGCTTCTATAAAAGACAAGAGATAATTTTGGCTTCATAGTGGTGTGGGGACCAAGTAACTGGCCATCCAGAGAAACTGTAAGGGACCAAACAAAGCATGGTTGTGGATCCCAACCGAAAGGGGAAACAAAGAAACTTTCTACCATAGATCAAACCAAGAGACAATTTAATTTTTCCCAGATACTTGTCATTCACCTTTTATGAATGGCATCTTTTATTTTATTTTATTTATTATATTTATTTATTGAGGTTGGATCTCTCTCTAGCCCAAGCTGACCTGGAATTCACTATGTAGTCTCAGGGTGGCCTTGAACTCACAGCCATCCTCCTACCTCTGCCTCCTTAGTGCTGGGACTAAAGGCGTGAGCCACCATGACTGGCTCTTTGATTTCTGTCTCTTCACAAGAGTTCTGAAAAGTTTCACGCAAATAAATTTGAATATTTGAACAAAACCTGGAGTTACACTAAGGAAAGTCTAAAAAAAAGTAACTGCCCTTTCAGACAAAAAGATTCCTTTGTTAGAACCGTGGACTGCTTGCCTTTTAAAATGGATTCATGCTAGAATAAACATTTTGATGAGAAAGAAAATGACTTCAAGGAAGATTTTTGAAGCTTTCATTTTAATGGTAAATTATTGGGTGTTGCTCCCCAGGCTGTTTCTTCACTCTCCGTTAAATGACTTTCATGAATTCAGATCTGAGTGCAATGAATTAATTTCACTGTATACTTTTAATTTATTTTTTATTTTTGGTTTTTCCCTGTAGGGTCTCACTCTAGCCCAGGCTGACCTGGAATTCACTATGTAGTCTCAGGGTGGCCTTGAACTCGTGGTGATCCTCCTACCTCTGCCTCCTGAGTGCTGGGATTAAAGGCGTGCGCCACCACACCCAGCTGTATACTTTTAATTTCTAATGTGCTTCCCATACCTTTTTAAAAAAATTTCTTTAGACACCTTCGTTATCACTTTGGCTATGTGGGAACTTTGATTTATTGATGATGGACTCTCCCTTCCACCTTTCCCTCACAAGCAGTGTGTTCTTCACTCAAGTCACACCCAACATGCTCCTTGATTTGCTGTGCTTAAGTATATTCAAGTATATTCTTTACTGTTCATTTTCACAATCTGCACCTTATTCCTTAGACAGTGTGTGTTTTGGGGGTTTCTTTTAAAAATATTTTATTTATGAGAGATGAGAGAGAGAGAGAGAGAGAGAGAGAGAGAGAGAGAGAAATAGGTGCACTAGGGCCTCCCACTCCTGCAAACGAACTCCAGATGCATGCACACTTTGTGCATGTCTTTAAGGGGAGTCAAACCCGGGTCGTTAGGCTTTGCAGGCAAGCGCTGAGCCGGGTCTCCTGCCCTCCTGGGGTTTCTTGGTGTCTGGCTGTGAGATTTGTGGCACCACACTGAGGTTTGTGTGGTGAAACCCCAAGCAGGGAAGTGATTCATGAAAGCTGGTTTATGTGCAGTTAGCTCATCGAGTCGTTTCTGGGATTCGACGGCAGGAGGAAGGGAATCAGGTCCCAGGAAGAAAACTTGCGTGGGAACAGGGAGCGCTGGTCCCGGGTGGACCCTGAACTCTCCGGAACCTCGAGCCTCGAGCGCAGCGCCCTCCACCTCCTCTCCACCATCCCCGGAGCCTCTCCACCATCCCCGGAGCTCCCTCCGCCGGGAGAGGAAGGTTTAAAAGGGAAGTCCCGCCCCCTTCCCGGATTCCGATTGGTCGAGTCAGACCACACCCCCTGCGGTAGACGGTGCTGATTGGCTGAGGCTCCGGGCGCGGGTGGGGGGGGGAGTGAGCCGTGAGGACGCTCCAGGTGGCAAGTGGGGCGGGTCGTCCTCGTCCCCGCGCGGCGCGCCCGCAGGGTCCACTCGGCCGGGAGGCTCGCGCGTGGGGGACGCCGAGAGCGAGAGAGAGCGAGCTGGCCATGAAGAGTCTCAAGTCCCGTCTGCGGAGGCAGGACACGCCGGGCCCCGCGTCGCCCACCTCCACGGCCGCCGCCGGCGTCTCCAGCCCGGTGAGGAGCTCTCCAGCGCCGGGCATCGGTCCCTCGGACGCGGGGACCCCGGGGACCCTCTCGTGGAACGATCCCCAAAGGGAGGGGGCTGCGGGACCCCAGCCGCTGTCCTGTCCACGCGTGTGTCTGTCACTCTCCGTGGGAGAGGTGGAGGTGGGCGGACGGACGCGTGCATGCCCCGCGTGGACTCCCGACTCCCCCCCCCCCCCCCCGGCCAGCAAGCTCTCCTGAGCCCGGCCGGGTCGGGGTGGACGTCCTGTCCAGGGGTGTCCGCTGTCACTCACTGGGAGACACAGCCCCACTCGTGTGTGTGACCCTGGAGATCGTGAAGTCGCGAAGGTGGTTGTCCCCTAGGCGCAGGGACGTCTCACCTGGAGGGGGGGACAGTGGACTTCGGGACACCCGTGGGTGCAGATGGACAGCCTGGCCTCAGTGTGTGCAGCCAGGCGCAGAGGAGAGAGGCCTCACTCCAAGTTGGCAGGGAAACTGAAATCTTGGGAAACAGCCTGACTGCAGATGTTGGGATTTTTTTTTTTTTTTAAAGATGATTTGGCAGGTTAGAAGGATAGGATCATCAAAATTCTATGTTACTTTAAAAAAAAAATAAGTTCTATTTTAAAAGTTTTGGAAGACTCAAACACCCAGGAGGAGTTGGGAGGCTGAAACTGCCCACCCACCTGGGTGGTGATAATGGAAATGGACCTTTATAATTTTACACAGATTTTTTTTTTTAACCAAAGGATTGTATGCTTTTTATAAAAATACAAAAAGGGAAAAAGTGCTTGCTTTTGAATGAACTCAGACATCTTTCTCTCCAGCTGACTATTTCATGGACTGTTTTACTTGGCCTTCAAGGAAATAAATGATGGGGAATCTAGACTATTACATTCCCATTTCAAAAAAATACAAATAATGATGCCAGGAATGGGCGTGGTGGTACACTCTTGAAATCTCTGCACTTGGGTGGTAGGGGAAGAAGGATCAGGGGTTCAAGGCCAGCCTGGACTACATGAGGCTACAAATACATAATATTTGATAATGTTTGATGAAGCATGGAGATGCCTGCTAAGTTCATAGAAAAAAATACTCTTTTTGCTTCACTTTAATTTTTTGGCAAAAATACGTAATGAGACTGGAGGTAACCATAGCTAAATAAAAATTTCAGCTTCTTAGGCTTGTTTAGGAAGCATATGTATTAAAATCTCAGCCTCTTCGCAGCAAGGCTGTTTCTAGCTTTAGAGGAGATAGACTTTTCTCTATTTAGCTCTATTTTTCTGCAGTCTTATTTGGTTTGCACTAAGGGTTTATATTCCCACTTGGAGGTTTATATGTCATAACTATATTCTTTTTTTGGAAATGCAGTCTTTAGCTGTTATTGATAGTGTTGTTGGCATTCTATACATTTGGAACACGAGTTTCAATCCTTGACACTAAATTGAGCACATCTTAGTATTTCTTAAAATAACTGCACAAAAGTTAAATACATGGTATAAAATACCCGTTCTCCTAGAAAAAGCAAACATTTCTCATTTAAGTATTAGATCACATTTGTGAGATATTTCAGTGAAAATAAATGAAGATGACTCTTAAAACCCAATGAAGCACTGGTAGGTTAACATGAACAAACAGGAGAAATTGATTGCTTGGTCTGGCCTGTGATCTCTGATTTAGTCACACGCGTAGGCATTACTATGACCGGGCTTCTCTCTGGCTGTCTCATTCTTTGCCTTTAAAGGTTTTTGAATAGATACAGCACAAGATTTGATATTTATAAGGAACAAACTATTTACAACTGATTATCAGTCTTTCATCCTTGGCCTTCAGCCACGGTGCTCCACCTTCCTCAGAGGCCACTGGTGTCATTAGCTGCCTGCATGTGCCTCCAGAGAAAGCACACACAAGCAGACATGAATGTAAACAGTCACTCTTCATAGAAATGGCAGCTTGGGAATCCTGCTGCTCCGCCCTCTGCATTTTTTTTTTAGCTGTACATTAGGCCCATTCAGAGCCTCTTCATTCAATTATTTATTTATTTATTTTTGCTATCACATGCCACGCTGTGATGAATAAACCTGTGTCTGTTTCAGGTGTGTGTGTATGTCTGAGCAGTTTCTAATAGTGGCGTTGCTAGGCGAAAGGACTCTTGCATTTCTAATTGTGAAGGAAGCTGTCCAGTTAACACATGCATCAAACAACCAATGTATGAGAAATTGTTTTCCCCCAAACTTTTCCTGTCTGTCCCAAATTCCCTGATGTGTGCTAGGCTGACAGGGAACGTGTGGTGTCGCAGGGTACTTGCAGTTTGCATGTCCTTTGTGACTGAGGTTGAACATCTTTTCATTCATACTTTTAGCTCTTGTATCTTTTTGTGAACAGTTGGGTATTTCCATTTTCTACTGTATCGTTGATTTGTTTGTGCCTACTTCATATCAGGGTGACTTAGCCATCAATATGAATATTCATAGGCATTCTTTTATAAGGAAATTTGCCACCGTAGTTATTTTTGCACAATTGAAGTTAAGATCTTTTAATTTGTGACTTTACATTTATGTTACTTATTTGCCTTCTTCACTCTGCAGAATTGAACAGCCACAAAACTCCCTCACATTTCTTTCAGTATGGTTTTATTTCTTCTTTTTATTTTTATTTATTTTTTTACTTTTTATGGATAGCTTCCATAATTATAGAGTATAAACCATTATGATTCCCCCTCCTTCATATCTCCCCCCTCAATTAGTCTCTGTTTTGTTTTAGTGTCATCATCTTTACCTCCCATTATGTGTAGGTATTATTAGGCACTGTGAAGCCATGAATATCAAGGCCAATTTATGTCTGGAAGCTTGTGTTATAAGCAGTAGTACCCTTCCTTTGGCTATTTCTTCATTAAAAAATTTATTTATTTATTTATTTGCACTCAGAAGAAGATACAGAGGAGAGAAACAGAGACAGAGAGAGTCAGAGAGAGAGAGAGAGAGAGAGAGAGAGAGAGAGAGAGAGAGAGAGAGAGAGAGAGAGAGAGAGAGAACTGGTTGCCAAGGCCTCTAGCCACTGCAAACAAACTTCAGATGCATGTGCCACCCTGTGCAATTGGCTTTACGTGGGTACTGGGGAGTCCAACCCAGGTCGTTAGACCTTGCAGGCAAGCAAGAACCTTAACAGATGAGCCATCTCTCCAGCCCTATTTCATTTTTTTTGCCAGGTCTTTGATACATTGGGAATTTATTCTGGTGTAAAGGAATACAACTTGGTTTCTCTTTTTCTCCCTCCCTTTTCCTATTTGAATTCTTGAATTATAATCTTTAAATATTTATTTAATTTTCATGGAAATTATCATAATTTACCCCATATAACTTGGATTTGAGGAAAAATTCAAACTGTTTATATCTTAGTTCTCTTTCTATATATACTTACTAAAGGAAAACACATGAGGTATGTTAGGTATGTAAATATTTTATGACATAAGCATGTGAAATAATATGCTAAATTATTATATGCAGGGAAAAGTAATTTTAAAAATTCTGAACAGTAACAGCGTTGCAAATACATTGATGAGTTCACTTAATAAGGATGTGTTTGTATGCAGGTAGATAGATGTCGTTCACAGTTATAAATTGTGAGGAGAAATCTGGAGATTTCTGGATCTAATGAATGTAAACTAGAAAAGTCTTTGTTATTACTTTATTACTTTATTTACTTGAGATAGGGTCTCACTCTAGCCCAGGTTGACCTGAATTCACTATGTAGTCTGAGGCTGGCCTTGAACTCACAGTGATTCTCCTACCTCTGCCTCCCGAGTGCTGGGGTTAAAGGCGTGTGCCACCACACCTGTCTATTTATTTTTGAAGCAGGATCTTACTCTATAACTGAGACTAGCCTTGGCCTTACTATGCAGCTTGGGTTGGCTTCAAACTCATGCCAGTCCTTCTGCCTCAGCCTTCTGAGTATTAGTGTTACAGGTATAAGATGCCATGCTTGGCATACATTTATTTAAAAATATTTTTATTTTTTTAGTTGAGAGAGAGAGAAATGTTGAGAGAGAATATATGAACCAGGGCCTCCAGCCTCCGCAAATGAGCTCCAGATACATGCTCCATTTTGGGCATCTGGCTTTATGTGGACACTGGGGAATCCATTGAACCTGAGCCAGCAGGCTTTGCAAGCAAGCACCTTTAACCATTTAGCAATCTTCCCAGTCCCTATTTTTAAATTAGTTAATTGGAACTTCACATTCCTAAAGGGATAATTAAAATGACCAAAAAAATTTCATCAGCTCTATATGAATTATATGATGTGCCACGAGAATAGGCTAATTCATTTTCATATAGTTCAGATTAGGAAATTTGAGTAATTAAACTAAGGGACTATTTCTAGAAGTCATGGATGTTAATGTAATTATCATAATGACTTTTGGAAAATGTGAGTAATTACGATCACAGATTATGTTCATTCTAAACTCATGATACTTCATTGAGCACTGTTTGCTCATTTTCATTAAAGAGCACAACCTTTAATTAAAAATGTTTACCTTAATTAGAGCTTTGTTTAGATAACCTCCTATTGCTATTCCTGCATTATATTTCTTGTGATGCTTAAAGGAAGATGACACTGAAGGTGCTGGGTTTTTTTTTCATATGTTTGGATTTCAGTCCTGAAACCATAGCAGGTTTACCCAGAAAATGATGCATATCTGAATTTTAGAATCTGTAACAGTTACCTTCTTGTTGCTGGGATAAAACACCCAACCAAAAGCAGCTTATGAGAAGAAAAGATTTATTTCAGACTTACAGTTTCGAGGGAGAAGTTTCATCATGGATGGCAGAGCAGAGGATGGGCATCACATCTTGTCATATCAGCTGGGAGCTAGCAGCAAGCATGAACAAAGTCTGGCAAGGAGAGCTTGGGCTATAACACCCCAAGGCTTACCCCAAGTGACATATCTCCTCTGGCAAAGCTCCGTCTCCAGAATTGCCACCAGCTGGGGACTTGAGTCTGAGGGTTAATCACAAACACATGAGGCTATGGGGGATATTTTACATTCAAACTATCAGAAATCTTACCTGGACACTAAAGTAAAGTTGCTTTGGTAGGCCTTTTGCTATCCAAAAACTTAAGCGATGACTAGTTTAGGATTTTAATTGCTTTATTATGCATTATACATATTGCTTAAATTTAAAATGTTTAGTTTAGGGATTGGATTTGCTTAGCCAGTTGCCTTATTTGGTTTGGAAACCATTCCTGGAAAACAAGTTAGGCTCACTAAGAGGTCTGTCAAAATTGCTGAGGGTGGGAAGCACAGATGTGTAGGGTAGGGGTCAGGGGGAAGGCTAAGGGTGAAGTTGAGCCTGGGCCAGGAAGGCAACGGAAAGTCAAGTGCAGTGGTTTGAGGCCAGGCAGTTAACCAGGCTGCCCCAGTGAGCACCAGCTTTGGAAACCAGCTATGGGTTTATGGTGCAGATGAGGTGTGAACTAACCACCATGTAAGAATTTTAGTGGAAGGAGGCAAGACTGACTGCAGTTTGGGATTATAGGAAGGTGTTTCTCTTCTTCTTTTTAAAACTTGACTTAATTTTTGAACTACTGACAAGTTTAAACTGTCGTTTGGACATATCTCTGGTGGGGTCATTAAAGTTTTATCTTCAGAAGTTATTACAGCCATGATTTAACAAGTTCCTCTTCTTCCTTTCTCCCTAGACTCAGCTAATAGCAAGGAAAATTATGCTGTTATCAGCTGTGTTACACAATTTACAGTTGTGTCCTTGGAGAAGAAATCTAAGAACACTAGATGTAAACATTAGAGCATATGTATTCTGTCTGTTTCTCCTCTACTACAGGGAAACCTTTTCTGTCCCTTTTCATAGTTAGGCAAATGTTTGTCCTGCCACCTAAGGGATGTTGAAGTTTCTACATGCACAAGCGTGCTCATGTGAGCGAAATCAAAGGGATTTCTTCAGGGAATTTGTCTAAAAACAGATGGTTGAAATGTACTTTCTGAGACTAGAAGTGGAATGATAGGATGGTTTCTCCAGATTGCCTTATTCCCTACATCATAAGACAATTAAAAGCTGTATGGAGCTGTTACATATTTAGAAGATGTTTATATCTCTTCCAGACTGAAGAATGTAGCAAAGAAACCACAAATAAATTAGGTTGTTTGTAATCACAGGAAGTGTTTTGTCTGCTGGCCTTGGTTCATCCCAGCAAACCCTAAACATCTTTAACAACTTCAAACAGCAACATCTCCAGCCTGAAGCGCAGAAGAGGAACTGGTGTGGTTGAGTGGCTAAAGGCTCGTAAAGAGTGTAATTAGATAATCTAATCAGACCTGGCAAGTGCCCTTATGAGAATACTATGCCTATGACTAAACCAGTTCAGAGAAAAGGCTGTGTATGGTTTTAAAACCCGTTTGGGGCTCAGTGGTAGAGCCTTTGCCTAGAGTGCATGAGGTCCTCAGAACCACACAACAAACACAGACCTTTCTCTCTGTAAAATCATGCATTTTTTTGTAGAAAATAAAACATAGTTGAAGATAAAGAACAAAACATTTTACCAGTATTGTCACTCACTGTGTTATTGACAGTGGTTTTAAAAAAAAATTTCATTTGCACATGTGTGCACGTGTGTATGCACACATGTGCATGTAGGCACACCAGGGCCTCTTACCACTGCAACACAGATGCTTGCACCACTTTTGTGTTTGGCTTTACATGGGTGCCGGGGAATTGAGCCTGATCTGGCAGGCTTTACAAGTGTCTTTAACCACTGGGCCATCCCATCTCCAAATTTGTTTGTTTTAAAAATACCATTCTAGCCTTTTGTTATTCCACTATCATACACTCTTTGACAAAATATGAATCATATTTTATTCTAGTAAATCCTGTACTTAAAAGCTATCAGTGATTTGAAATGATTTGAGTAGTTACAAATGTCTCAAGAGCACTTAGCAGTCGCTAGTGAATTACTTAAAGAAATTGCTCAGAAGTACCAATATTTATTGAGCATATGTTGGCCAAGCTTTGTTCTAAGTAATTTACATAAACTCAGTCCTCATAGCAACCCTATGAAGTGGGCATTATTGCCATCATTTCAGATGGAAGTTAAATAATTTTCCTAACCAGCTAGTAGCTACCTGCTAGGTAGCTAGGAAAGCTGACTCTGAAACCCATGCCTGCACTGATTATGTACTGATTGAGTTTCAAATATAAAGCTATGAGATTATACCTTAAACCACATAAAAATGGGAAGGGTGATGTTTAAGGGGAAGGAAGGCTTTATTGGAAGTCTCAACACCAATTTGTATTTCTTCCACTAGTGTCTAAAATGTTGCATGCCTTACATCCTTCTACTATTAAAGAGTTGCAGGGTCTTTATCAACTCCACAAGAAAAACTATTGCTTTTATCTGCTTTTTTGATTTCTAGGGAGTGTGAACATACTTCCTTGTGTGTTGGCTGCTTTCATTTCCTGTTTGAGTACTTGTTAGGTTCTTTCTGATTCTGTGTTCATACTGATCTTTGAAAGTTCTACATTGTGGGCTGGGCAGAAGATAGCTCCACTTTCCTGGTAAGGACCTAGAAAGGATGGTATAAAAACAAACAAAAACAAAAACTGGGTGTGTTGGCATGCACTTGTAATTCTAGCTCTGGGGAGGTGCAAACAGGTGGGTCCCTGGGGCTCATAGGTGATTTAGGCTAGTGAGACACCCTGTCTTAAAACAAAACAGAATCACAAACAAAAAAAGGTAGATGGCCTTGTTCCTGGGGAATGATGCCTGACATTGTTCTCTGACCTCCAAAGGCATGCAAACCTGCAACACATGCATCTGTGTGAGTTCTGTATCTTTATTTTGGCTGGTTATAGCTTTGAGAGTAGCTCACTGTAGTGGGTCTTTGTTACCTTCCCTTGCATTTCAAAGAATTTTTGTTTTCTGTATATAATTTTGTGATAGTTGTTACCTCAAGGTTTTGGCTATTTTAAATTCATGAAGAGTGACACTAATGTATAAAGGTCTCAGGTTTGCCCCATTATAACTTCTGTCTCCCGGTCTACATTGTCTGATATTAGGACATTGCCCTTTCTGCTTTTGTATATTTATGTAGGCTTAACCAGTGTATTACCCTCTGTCATCATTGGTTTTAGCATTTGTTGTTGAGGAGGGTATGTGGGTGAAGTAAGGCCTGAGGGCCTAATAGAACTCAAGATTGGCTTGGCTTGTTCTCTGGAGGGTTGTATGTATGTGTATAATGGTATGTGTGTACCCTAGAAGGGTATATGGTATACACTTTTTTTTTAAGGAGATGACACCTAGCCCTTTCAAATACATGCAGTACTTAATCTTGACTGTCAACCTGACTGGACTTAGAATCAATCACTTAGGAGATCAGCAAGGCATACCTGCGGATGTGTCTGTGAGGGTATTTCAGAGAGGAAGCAAGAGGGGAAGACCTGTCCCATAAGTTGGGGGCCTAGGCAGAATAAAGAGGAAACATCAGCTACCTCCTCTTCTTCCTTTGCACGTACTTTTACCCTCTGGGCTGCACCCTAGCCCTACAGTCAGGCTCTCCATACTAACAAAGTAAGGGTACGTGGTTCTTCCCTCCTGGTTTGGTCAGGTCTTGGTTCTCTCATCTGCAGCGTGCCCACTGAGCAGATGCTGGGGGGTTTGGACATGAGCCCATCAGTGAATGCAGTCCTAGTCAAGTGTGCATCCTCGAGTTTTTTTTTTTCTGCTGAATTTAAGAGGAATAGCAAACAAGTGCTTTCTGATTTACATGTGAGAGGTTTGAAAATTCTGATCTTTTATGATTCAACTATCTTTTTGACAGATTTTTTTAAATTAACATTTTATGTATTTAAAAAAGCACTGCAATATAAACAGCAATCATGGCAATGGAGAAGGAGGTGAATGAGGGGAGTGAAGGGCCTCCTCAGCCTTAGAAAAGGCAAATTGTGGTTCAAATAATGCCCACTGTAGCTCTTGAAAGCACCCTGGAACAGAAAGAAGGGCGGGTCAACTTTGCAGCTGGGCAACTTGGACTTGAATCCTGCCGCTTCTGCTAACCAGCTGTGTGACCTTTGTCAAATTGTGTAGTTTTTTTTTTTTCTTGATTTGGAAAATAGGGGTAATAATTGTGTTTGTAGAGTAGTTGTGAACATTAAATGATGTAAGGCTTATGAGGGCTTGACTATATGCCTAGTGCCTTTCATATGCTTACCTCAGTTAAAGTTAGTTCTTAGCAGTATCTCAGCCCCTTTGTTCTACCTTATATGAATGAGCAATTTTTCTGATCTTTTCTTTTGCAAAGAATATACCCCCCCATAGGCTTTAATGCACCCTAGAGCTTCCAAAAGCAATCTACCCTGATGCAGATAACTGGTATCTCTGTTTTTCAGTTATGAGAAAGGTGTATTTCTTAGGGTCCACATTCTCCTGGCTGAGCACTGAGAGATAAGACAGGGAGGCGATAGGTTCACAGTTTAGGAAGAAATAGGAAGGTACTGATCCAGTGTGCGCAGAGGATTGAGTCATGAGGTGTGCTAAGGTAAGCTGCTGTTTTTGTTTTTAACATTGAAGCACATAACTAAAATCCATCCTTTAAAAGTGAACAGATCAGTGTCAGGACATTTACAGTGCTGTGTAAATACCACTTATATCTAAGTACAAACATTTCCCTTGCCCCCCAAATAAAACTGGACCCATTAAGCCATCTCTCTCACCTTCTCTTTCCCTGTTCCCTGGCAACCACCAGTTTACAGATGTGCCTCTTAACCTGAGGCTTCAGAGATGCAGGCAGAATTGATCTAGGAAGGTAAGGATCAAACCCCTCTCAGAGGGAAGAGCAGAGGCATAGAGAGAGAGGAGACTTAGCATGAAGCTGGGGCGGGGGCAGGGGCAGTTGGGTTGGTAGTTCAGCTTTGGTGGGGGGATTGAGTGGGAACCAGGCAGGAGTGGAAGAGGGAGTGGCCTGAAATCCAAGTGGTGCACGTGTCCTGTGAACCAGAGTTCAAGTGTGTTTCTGTGGACTACCGTGGGAGCTGTGCTCAGAATCTATGTGAGAGGGTCCCTCGTGTGGATGATCATTGTCGCAGCCACTGCAACCCAGGCGAGAATTAGTGAGGCTTGAAGAGCCCGAGGGGACACCTGAGACCCACTCGCCAAAGTCATCCAAATCCACAGATTGTCAGACTGCTCACTGGGTGAGCCTGGGTGATTCCCACCCACTGAGACCCCTGGTTTGATACCCCATGCAGTACGGGACTGGGTGGTCACGTGCTCTAAGAGGGTATGCCTACCTCCGCCTCTACAGTAGAGCTTAGTTTTTCAAGTACTCTGTATAAACAAGTTAGATGAACTGCTCAATGTGCTGTGGATTGTAAAATAATGCTATTGACAGCTTAATTTACTACATTAATATTTTAATGATAGATTTTGTAGCAGATAGGTAATTTGTTTCCTTTATTTTTTATGATGGCAAATTGGAACACAAGATTAAAGAGAATAGCACAGGCTAGCTGGGTGCAAACTTATGGGGCATTCTGGTATCTCCACCTGCCAGGTTGCCATAGGTATGCCGATCTGGTAGATACCCGCCGCAGCATCTAGCCTTACCAGGATTCTGGCGTTCTGAACTCAGGTGCTTATGCCATCACCTAGCCCCTTGAAACTTTTATTTAAAAGTGAGGAGACAGCTAAGTTTTAGGTATGAAGTTAGAATTGGAAGAGAGTGTTTCCTAGTTTCTCAGACCCTTTGTCTTTTGCATTGGATGTGGAAATGCTATCTTGCATTGTCTTAGCAGCAAGAACACATTACCTTGACGACTTGTTGTCATGTGTGTGAAACACTTATGCTAACTGGCACTGTACTTTTAAGTTGATTTGCTGGAAGTGACCTGTATGCCTGCTGATGAGTGACAGGTGCTGGTGTTCTTCGAGGACCAGTGTGCTAGCTTGTGGCCTCAGGCACTCCCCTGGACCTGTTACTACAGCTCTGAAACCTACTGCTGTTGGGCCCTGTTCTGGTTTTCTGACTTCCTGCTCCAGGCCCCATCTCTGCAGCTATCCCTGCTGCAGGTTCAGAATGATCTGGAACCTTAGGGGAACTGCCACGAGACTGTCACCTCATTTGTCTTCCTATCAGTAAGAGGGTGGCCTGCATGGAGATGTACAGATCACACTTAGATACCTGCTACTAAGAAAATGCTTTCCTGTGTGGGGCTGGATTTAAGAAACTTTTCTTCAAATGGTTTCCATAAGTGAATAAAGTTTTGAATCAGAATTTCAACTGGACAATGCACATTTTAAGAAGTTAGCACATATTTTTAAAATGATTATTATATGCCAGGCACTGTGTTGCCTAGGAAACAGGGAAAACATTTCAGTGCATGACTGTGAAGATTTAAAGCTTGTCTTTCTTGGAATATTTTTCTTTTTTTTTTTTTTTGAGCTTCTCACGAGTTTTTAATTACTGAATGCAGTTGAAAATACCAGAGTTATTATTTCAGTGAAGTTTACATATTTATATAAAAGGCAGATATTAGTATCACAGTATTTTGTTAGCAAAAATATTGATAGGATTACTGTCAAAACAGGTAATTTTTCCAAATATTCTTCATATGTATATGAACAACCTTTTCTTCAGTCATGTTCACTTATGTTTTGATAGCATGCTTCCTAAAAATGAGCCGTGCTTAGAAAATCAATTCAATATTTTTTGTTACTAAGGATTATATATGTCACCCTTTGCATAAAGGGATGGGGAGCAGATCCTGCTTTTTTTTTCTTTTTTTATTGTCCATAATGAGTTACATTGTTTAGTGGGCCAACAATGAGTTGTTATCCCCAATTCTTCATTGCCCCCCCTCCATCCCCAGTCAGCTCATTTGGAATATTTCTCTTTAAAATTAATCCCACGATTTACATTTAAGGCTACAATGCTATTTTTGAATAATTGTATAGGTTAATGAAATATTCAGAGTAGCTCATGTAAGTCTGTCAACTAGGTTAATGTATCTTATATTTTGACAACTAAAATAAGCATTCTAATTTACACTATCCAATAAGACCATTTTCTTATTGGTTTATTGAATTAAGATTTTTATGAAAATAAAGTTTTCTTTGATATACATTATTATTTTGCTTTTTGTGTGAATAGCCATTTGGTGAAGTGGTAGAAGTATAACTGAGTGGCAGGACTCCTTAAGCAGACAGCCTGCAGCTGGAAGACTGGAGAGGACAAGGCATCAAAAAAAGTCATGGTTTGGGTTGAAGCACTGCCTCTAAAATCCTCTCTCATGTTGGACAAAAGCACTTTATCTCAGTGGCCTCAGTTATTTCTCTTGTAATGCAGGGGTAATACCACTCACATTTCTACCCTGCCAGAAATGCTAGTTTCTGCAAAAGAAAACCTTTGGAAGCTGAAAAATAATGTGTATAGAAATAAGCAGTGGTTCTTAGTTATTTGTCAATTAAACCATGGCATTAATTTTTATTTAATTTTGCCAGGTGTGTCTGAACATTGTACGGTTCTGCAAATAGAAAATGCCGCTCACATCTTTGAGATGTAGAGCAAAGTTCACCACTGATATGTGGAAGGAAAAGACCTCTCTTCAAATTGCTTTTCATATTCATTCCATGAGCGGAGAATAAAAAAAATACCTCTTTTGCTTTTCTTTATTTATTTTTAATTTTTTTTGTTTTGTTTTTCAAGGTGTACGGTCTCGCTCTAGCCCAGGTTGGCCTGGAATTCACTATGTAATCTTAGGGTGGCCTTGACCTCCTGGCGATCTGTCTCCAGAGTGCTGGGATTAAAGGTGTGCCCCACCACATCGTCTTTTGCTTTTCTACTAAGTAGTTTTGAGTTTGTCTGCTGGATAAATGTACAGTTGAGATGGAATAATCTTCATAAAGATCACTAAGTGCATTTTTTTCCCACTAGAGTTTCATCACAGAGTGGAGCAATGAGTGGAAACCCTGGACTGAGAGCGTTTTGTCAGCCATGGAAAACATTCCACTTGTGTGGTTGGTGAAGGACCCTGAGCCTCTTATTCCATGGTGCCAGTCACCGCTCTTGCAGCTGGTTGATACTAATGGACAGAATCCTGGCTTATTTCGTTGGTAATAGGTCTCTGAAATTCTCATGAGCCTTTGGATGGACTTGTTATGCTTGCCATGTGTTGTAGTCAGCTTTCTAGTTGCTGCGCAGAAAGAACCCAAGCAAAAGCGGCTTGTGGAGGAATGGGTTTATTTGGCTTATGGACTCGAGGGGAGACTCCATCCTGGCAGGGAAAATGATGGCATGAGCAGAGGGGTGGACATCACCTCCGCCACAGCACTGCAAACAGCGGCAGGAAGGTGTGCCAAACTCTGGCAAGGGGAAGCTGGCTTACAACCCCGTAAGCCCGCCCCCGACAACGTAGCTCCATTGAGGTTGTAAAATCCAAACTGTCATCAGCTGAAGATCAGTTACCCAGAGCACATTCATTTGTTTGTGGGGGACACCTGGATCAAACCATGACACCATGGTAGAAGTTATAATTATTTGGAGAATAAAAAAAATAGCAAAATTCAGTTCCACTAATATTTGTCAATTCTTTTTGTTTTTAAAATACTTATACTGCTCATCTTCTGTGATTCCTGGGGACTGTCATATAGCCCCCTTGCAGACTGTCCCTCCATGGATCTAATGCCAGCTTAGCTGGTATTGGTAGGTTTTAGCTTGCTAGCAGCTGAGATTTAGGTAAAGTCATTTTCTCTTTAGAGAGAGGTGAAGGCTGTGGTACTTATCATCTTCTGTATTATACTTTTATTCAACATATATGTATTTAGCACCCACTACATTCCTAGGTGCTTTCCTGCTCCTTCTCCCTTCTTCCTTTCTTCCTTCCTCTTCCCTTCTTTCCCCTTCCATTTCCTTCCTATCCTGGACTTCTCATGGGAAGTCTATTAACCACATCTTCCTCCTTTAAGTGGCCTGCTGGGCAGATCCCAGGGTCACAACCTTGGTTGTAGTTTTCTGTAATGGGTTTGGGGTGGAGTGGCCAATCTAGACCTTTACGCTTTCCGACTAGCACCTAGAGTGAGGTACACATGTTCTGCTATGATCCAGAGCAGTGGAGGGCAAACTTCTAGAAATGGCCCGCTGTGGATGTGATGAGAAAATATCTCTCGTTACAGTGATAGAGCCGCAAACTGGGTTTTACAGATATAGTGCAGGCTCCCCATCCCTGTGACCATGAGCTGGCAAGTCAGGAGTAGCTCCATTGTTGGTAGCCCTGGGGCCCTTTGGACTGGGCCAATGGACTCAGAGAACAAGAGATCTATGGCTTCAGGTCTTGGAAGCCAGAGACTTGTAGCTGTAAGTGCTCTGGTTAGAGGCTCACTATCTAGGTTCCAGCACTTGGCAGCTACTGAAATCCTTGGCTTTAAGCAGCAGGCAGTGTTACAGTTCTCTCTCTCTCTCTCTTTCTCTCTCTCTCTCTCTCTCTCTCTCTCGTGTGTGTGTGTGTGTGTGTGTGTGTGTGTGTGTGTGTGTGTGTGTGTTCGTGGGCATGAGTGCAGGCTCACACATGCCACAGTGCATGTGGAGGTCCGTGGACAAGCACGGTTGTCAGTCCTTGCTTTTCTGTTTGTTTGCAACAGGATCCGAGCTGTTCACCACTGCATGCACCAGGCTAGCTGGCCTGCAAGCCTTGGGGGAGTCTCCTGTTTTTGTCTCTTGCCTCATGGTAGGAGTGTTTGGGAGAAGGCCCGCTCTATTGCATCTGGCCTTTACATAGGTTCTAGGGAGGATCCGAGCTCAGGTCCTCAGGTTTGTGCAGCAGCACTTTAGCTAACCAAGCATCTCCCCTAGCCCTTGTTATGAAACCCCCAGGGACCCTCCGGCTTTGCAGCAGCTACTGTTGTAACTTCCTAGTCTCAGGGGTGGGCCCCAGCCTTCAAGACTGGAAAGCTCCCACCAATGACTGCAGTTTCCCATCCACAACCTTTGGCGGGCTGGACTCTGTCACCTGTGGTCTCCTCTGTCCTTCATTGTCTCTGCTCCCCTGCTGCCCCTCTGCTGCCTCTCTTCCTGTCTGTTACCGGCTCTGGGTGGCTGCTAAACGTAGCGCAGGAAGGTGTGCTTGAATACAGAGGGGTGTGTGTCAAGCTGGTGTAGCACACAGAGCCTTGTATTCGAATCCAGTTCCACCAGTCACCAGCTTCCTGCTGAGTTACCCAGGAGGTGCTGTCCCTGCGTCAACATGAGGACAGCTGTAGTAGTTCACTGCAGCTTGTCTCCAAACCTGGTGCAGGTTGTGTGGAAAGGTTGTGACGGGGACAATGCCTCCGCAGTAGGACGCAGGGTTTCTGTTGCAGTGGCTCAGGCAGGGATGTTCTCAGAGTGATAGTACAGGGTACCAAGTATCTGGGTGGCCAGGAAGGTTTCTGATGCCATTCAAAGGCCTGATGTGCTCAGTCTTGGCAGTGTGGGCACATGCTTGCCACGATGTGCATATGGAGGTCAGAACACACCCTCAGGGCCTTAGTCCTTGCCTCCTGCCTTGTTGGAGTCAGGATCCCTTGTATCTGCCCATCGCCAACTCCAGACTAGTTAACCTGGGAACCTCAGGATTCTTCCCATCCTATCTCCTTTGTCACAGGCACCCTGGGATTACAGATACAGGCAGCACTTTGAATTAGGCTTTTTGTGGGTTTTGAGGATCCAAATTCCAGTTGTTAGGCTGTGCTTTTAACCTCTAAGCTACCTCCCCAAATGGAAATCATATAAGTGAAGAATTAGGATGAAGCATATAGGCATAACCTGACAATAGTCAGAAAACATTTTATAGGGAAAGTCCTGTGGAGGATAGATACACCCATAGTCATAAAAAGTGGGATAGGATTATGAAAAATTTTCAAATATTCCCATTTATTTATGTTACATTTGTATTAGAATTGTATTAGTGTAATAAACTTTTATGTAAAATTCAGAATTTTATTTGGTAGTTTATTGCTGGGACTATACAGAGTCTTAGGCATGAAAAACTTATTGGTGTTACATGTGAAATATTTTTATGGCTTCCTTAAATTTTTTTAATTACTGACTATACCAATATTATAATTGGTGTCAAAACCAATAAACTTAAAAAACTCTACATCCAGGAACACTGGCCAATTCATGAGTGTACTGGTGAAATTGCTTTTACTGTCTTGTGTTGCTGAGGGGTGCACAGACCTGCACATTTTTTAAAAGAGATTCCATGCAGAGGTGTCAAGTGGCAGTTGGAGAGGTGAGTTTCAAGTTGCTTATGTGTGGCCTTTAAATGAAAGGTGTAAAAGAATTCGTGTATATCCTCATTCATAGCCAGCCTGTGAATAATTTAATCTGGCCTTAATGAAAGAACAGTGTTGCAGGGGATTTTGTAAATTAAGCTTCATTGGTCAGAGCTGTTTTCTTTACACACATCGAGGAAATGGAACAGGAAGCTTCCTAATTGCAGAGATGTAATTGCATTCCTGCTGTTGAACTGGTCTGATGCCATGGGTAAGGGTGAGCCAGGACAGAGGAAGGAACTACCCTTGGGACTCTGGGAACCACGGCTGGGTGTGGTGGTTTGTGTACTCGCAAGAAGACATGGTGCCTCAGTCTCATTTAATGGGATGAAGGTGTCCTGTAGTTTATTGTTGTTGGTTCTGACGGGTGAGGTCATCTTTCCTGTGGCTGCTGCTGACCGCTTAGAATCGAAGATCCTTGCACTAGAGAGATGCAACCCTGTCCATAGTCACTGTTGTATGACCAATGCCTACACACCAGTGCACACCATTGCTGTTCAGTGTTCTGAGGTGGTGGATTGGTTTAATAATTAAAGTGTGTTGCAGTCAGCTTCTCATTGCTGCCACGAAGAACCCAACCAAAAGCAGCTGGTGGAGGAAAGGGTTTATTTTGGCTTATAGACTCAAGGGGAAGCTCCATGATGGCAGGGAAAACGATGGCATGAGCAGAGGCTGGACATCACCTCTGCCACAGCAGGTGGCAAACAGCAGCAGGAAGGTCCACCTCCATGGCATGCTTTCTTTTATCTAAAGGAATGCCTTTATTTCTTTTCTGGAAACAGAACGAAGACCTCTAAATTAGTGTTTGTGTACACAGCTTCACTTGGCCATTCCTCCCACAGATTTGCACATGAATGTGGAGCACATTTGGTTCTGGAAGATTCACACTATTGTGCCTTAGAGTGATTTGATTTATATGTAGTATTTGAGGAACACAAGAATTATAAAAACAGTTTAGATAAATGAAGTCCATGCTAGCTTGGCTATCCTGTTAGTTACTGGTTGTCCCTGTTGTCCCAGACAACCATCAGACATTTACCACGGCCATCCTAGACGAAACCAGTCCCTATGGTCAGGTGACTGACTGTAAGACACACGCCCGAGCCTGGCTGTGTCCAGTGGAACTCCCAGAACTTGTAGATCAGAGCAATGACACCTCTGTGGCAGCTATTTTAATCACTCTACTTTGCTTTTGCAAGAATAATTTCTCCATTGTGACAAAGTAGTACCTTTTTTAGTGAATGTTTCTGTTTTTCTTTTCCTCTAGTTAGTACCAATTGCTGACCTGACAACTAGCCACAGACCATGAAAGAGGTTTTACTTGTTGTTGTCTTCATGTTCTAGGAACAGGGAGGGCATCAATGAAGACCAGAGTGAGTGAGGAGCTGGAGTTAGAAGGGTGTCATCTCAGTGTTCTCCTGAAGCTGGCCAGGGTCACTTGGGCTAAGGGTTGGAATTGTGCTTGGATCCTGGTCTAAAGAATCCAGGCCAATTCTTGAAAACCACTGTAAGATTTGAGTTTGTGTAACTGCTTCATTAGATTTAGGTTAAACATTTATGGCAGGAATATATACTAGAAGAAGGTTTCAAAGAAAGAACTGGCATAATCTTACTTCAAGTCTAAAAAAAATTCTTACATGCATGAAGGAGGGAACCAAGGGTAGAAGTAGAAGCAGGGAGAGCATTAATGGATTATTACCATGATCTAGAACGCCCAAACCAGAAAAAAGATAAGCCATACTCTTATTGCCACTTTTTAGTATGTTAATTTTATTCTAGGCTATTTTAAAAAAAATGTTCATTTGCATATGTCCATAGACTTTCACTTGAAAAGTAATGTGATTTAGGAATAATATACTCACAGTTTATTTGAAAGTGAATCAACATTAGTGTGAAGTCAGGCGAGATGTGGGAAGGAATAGCAAATTCCAAAGTGTCCGAGGCTGCGTTCGCTCCAAAGTGTCCGAGGCTGCATTCGCTCCGTGGAAGGCGTTGAAGCTCATGACTGCTTGTGGATCAGGCCTCATGGGGCTTCCCAGCGTGCTTTGCTTTCTGTTAAGTATTGTGGCTGATGCTGTTTGCTTTTTTTGTTTTTCTCTTTCTCAAATGTTCTTCACTTCCAGTAATAGGCTATGTCTTATGAAGACATTAAAAATCCAAATATCATATATGCAACTAATTATATTGTATTATCTCAGCCATAGTTAACAAGTGTGTTTAAATATAGACAAAGTACTGTGCAAATCTAAAACTAAATAATAGTTACTCAAATAACATTAAATTTAAGATTCTTGATCTCTAGGAAAACAATTATTCATCATTCTAGATGAAATGTATTACTTTTTAATTTGCCCATGATGTAACAATGGTTTCCAAATAGGGTAATATTCTAAATCTTTCAGGCCATTGGGCCTGAAAGGCTCTGAGCCCAGGTGGCCACCTATTCAAATTATTTACAAGCTTACAAGTGTAATAGTTTTAAAGTGATAAGGCTGCTCTGGACCTCAGATCTCATCATTAAACATTCCTCATATCCATAAAATTAACAAAATGATAAATATGAAACACCTCCATCCCTCTTCTCAACACCTGAGTGTCTCAAATTAACATTTGGGAGCCAGTGAGCTGAAGGCCGGGTACATGTAGCACCCTGCCATCAAGCCAAGACCATGCCCCTTGTTACCATCAGAAAAAGTTACAAGTGTCAGCACTTGTTTACTTAGGATAATCACATCACCCTAGGTAACTGCGATCTTGTATCTCAGTGATAATAAGGATGCTGAATTTTAAGTTCCATCATTTCAAACACACAAAAAAATATTGAGAGCATGTTGAATTCTTAAGCATTCTATTCTTTTCAGTATAACATATTTCATTCTAATTGAGTGTTTTTTTCATATTTTACATGTATGAGGGGGTACTGATGTACAGGTACACATGCATGTATGTGTACATGTGTGTGGAGGCTGGAGTACCTCAGCAGTCTTTCCTCAGAAACACAGTCCTTTTTTGATACAAAGTATCTCATTGGCCTGGAGCTTACCAGTTAGGTTGGCCATTGAGCTGCTCCTGTCTCCATGTCCCATGCCCTGGGACACTGGGGATTATAGGCACAATACCACCATACAGTTTAAAAATTGCTTTTAAGAGTTATTAAATATTTCCAAAGCATGAAAAAATAAAAATCTAGTAATCTAGTTTTAAAATCTGGCAGGTAACTTCCAAACCCAACACCAGAGGTATTTCTCACAAAGACATTTGTCGATAACAGTATTAATATTAAAATCACAAACATTATATTTAAAAATCGACTCGAAATACTTGAGGAAACAAAGAACTAAACAATTTTGTATTTCCTGTAAAATCTCTATTTTCTCTAATTACCAAATAATGTTCATTGTAAAAATTCTAGACAATACTGGGAATCTAGAGAAAACAATACTCTAATCCCAGATCTCATAGCCACGACCTCTTGTTATTTTCTTACATATTTTATCAGTGTTTCAATTTTAAAACTGTGATTTTAGCAACCTTGTCAGTGTTCTCAGCTCTGTAATCTCATTTCTCGCTCAGAAGAAAATGCAACTAAAGCCAAATGAGATGAAACTAATTGGAGGAACTATTTAGTGAATATATATTTTTAACATCTCAGTTTTGAGGATATCTAGTGTCATTATAAAAAACAGCAATTATCTGTTTCTAAAGTGATGATAAAAATCAGTGGTGCTTTTAATTTCCTCTGAGCTGCTCAGACCTTACACACTTGAAAAAAGTTCCAGTTAAAATTTTTATTAGGGGAGACCCAATCTCCTGTTTCCAGAAGGCCTTTTGCCACCTTGATAAATTCACCTGGTCCTCTTTAATCAGAAACTCCATCTTGATTGTGTTTGAGGTGCAGAGTTACACTGAGAGTTCACGGATGTATTCTATGTCTTCTCATTAACACGTAACGAGAACTAAGTAGCTGACCAGTGGGCCGCAGCTTCCATCTGGTTATGTTCGAGGTGCAAAGTTACACTGTAACGAGAACTAACTAGCTGACCAGTGGTGGGCCCCAGCTTCCATCTGGTGTCTCCCAGTAGCTAAGCAAACTTCCTTAATGAGGTACAATCAGAAAAATGGGAAGGAATGAGAAGATTCTAGAATATGAAATCATCGTGCTTTGATGGCTTATTGTCTCCTTCATCCAGTGCCAGAGTTCCTGAAGATGGTGCAGCCCTCCTCGCATTCAGGTCCATTCCTGGGTATTTCATTTGTACCTGGACCCTTGGTTCTTATCTCCTGGTATATTAGTCAGTTGTAGAGACTGGTGAGTTTACAGGTCTATTCTGAGGGATCCTCCCTTAAGTTTGGAAGGCCAGGATGAAAGTTGAAAGGTTTTCTTTTCTGTTAAGGACAAGGAGTCTCCCTGAAGTTGTTGACTCCCTCCTATCACAGCCACTGGCAGCAGATGCTCCCTGGACAATTAGTGACCATGCGTTTCTGCCCTCCCGACTATACTGCTCCGTCTTGGTCAGAGGAAACAGTGCTGGGATTGCATTCTCCATATTCCCCATGGGGGAATTACCCCACACATGGCTGCAGTTTAGTTTATTTAGTCATTCAGCAGATATTCAAGTTCTTACTATGTGCAAACAAGTGACCATGTACCGGGGGTAAGGTGGTTAGCAGAGCTTGTCCTCCTGGCTCTGAAGGCACTTGTAGATGTACCCCTGGAGGAGGAAGAATGACTCTGCCATTGAACAGTTCAGCTCCGTGGAGTGTGCTACATCAAGGAGAGGTGTGAATAAAGGGGGGAGTTTCTCTGAGAAAAGGAAGTTGAGATCTGAAAAAAGAGAGGTGAGCTGCAGATAGGAAAGGCCCACTATTCCCGGGAATCCTGAGATGGGGCTAGAGGGTATCCACCTTCATCCCTGCACTCCAGGTCAATAAGGCCAGACCAGAAAGATTCTTAGAAGCCATGGGAAGGATTTGGGGTTTGAGGACAATGAGAAGTTCCTAAGAGAAGGAGAGTACAGCAGTTTTGCATTTAAAAGTTCATCTCTGTGAATGTGATGGTTATGTTAGCTATCTAAGTCAGCGACTTCAGAGTCCTTTGTTTGGAATTTCTTCTGTGTCAGTACTTTGGAGCATGACTAAAGTACAAATATGTTAACTCTGGTTCATATAACTAATGAGGTAGCTGTTATTAGCTTCATTTTGCAGACGAGAAAACTGCTGTTCAGAGGGATTAAGAAAATCTTGCCAGTTACCGAGCAAGTGGCCAAGCTGGGAACTCAGGCCAGGTATTTGTGACGCCAGATGTCTGCTGAGAACAGGACTTCACTCAAAAACATGCATTGTACACAGTTCTGGCCTATTTATGCATTCAGATAGGTCCTTAAGGTGTTTTTAGTAATTATCAATTGGTCTTTCTCTTAGTCTGGCCATTTTGCTTTTTTTTTTTCAAAACTGAAAAAAATTCTCTTGCCACCAGAGGGAGTCAGAAAGATTGGTATTTTAATAAGCACTTTGATAGTCTCCAGGTAATATTCATCGATAAGCAATTCTGCTAAAGTCCTATTGAGAATGACACTTAAGTGAAATATGTGTATATTTTGACCTCATTTTGCATTGAAGATTTAGCACGTATCTAGATACTGAAAAGACGTCCGGGTAGACAAATATAAAGTTAATATGATCTTCTAATGGTGATTCTTGTGGGTTTTCTTTTCCACATTTTCTCCCTATCATCTCTGAGGTGTGTGTCTGTGATAGATTTCATGCCAGTACCTTGAGTTTATTGGACTTTATAGCTCTTCCCTCCTCTCTTCCCTTGCACCAGGGCTCCCTCTTCAGGCCAGCCAGTGTGCTGCACTGAAAGGGCACGCTGTGCCTCTGATTTGGCCTCAGCCCCATGTGGCCTGCTTGTTGAGATGGATAACAGCTGCCCATGTAGGCCTCTCTCGTGTCCTTTTATCCTTGCCTGCAAGTGGACCCCTTCTCCGTGCTCATCTTTCTAACAGTACTTTATCAATGCAGCTAGTGGCTCCTGGTTTACACTCTTTTCACCAAGTTCTCCAGGTTCTTTTCACCAAGTTATCCAAGTATCCCATTTCCCCTCCACACACTAGTGACTCACTATGTACCTGAGACCCCCATGTGCTAGGATTTCAGGCAGAACACCACCAGGCCAGGTTTTGCCATCTCTCCAACATCCAAAAACACTCTCATTTCTGGTTCCAAAGCCGGGCTCAGAAGCCTTCCTGGTATATTCTTAATACTTCTGGTATGATTACTGTTAAGAAAACAGCCTACTTTGGGTTCTAATTTCTTCAGTGTTTAGCTTTGTTGTTGTAATTACCTCTAAATTTCAGGTTTTTCAAAGTAAGCAACTTGTATTTTCTTCTAACTTCATTCATGGAGTGTGGGCCAGCTCTGCCTTCATCCCAGACTCTGCCTCTTCTCTAGACCCTGGGAACTGTGGTCAAAGGAGCGGCCTTTACATGAGAGATGACCATCTCTTGGAAGGTACTGAAGCAGGAAGGTGGACCCAGACTCACTCGGTTGCTTAAAGCTTTCACTTAGATGTGATGTATATCACATCTGTTCACATTCTGTTGACCAAATATAGGTGATCCCCCAAACCACTTAGGGTTGTCTGTGTCTTTCATATGCATACCAGAATATCAAAGTATGTCATTAAAAAATTTTAAGGGCATATTATCTTTTTGTTTTGTTTTGCTTTGTTTTTGAGGTAGGGTCTCACTCTAGCCAAGGCTGACCTAGAACTCACTCTGTAGCCCAGGCCGGCTTTGAACTCATGTCACCCCTCCTACTTCAGCCTCTCGGGTGCTGGGACTACAGGCATGTGGTATCACTCTCAGCTATATTATCTTATATATTGTATCCGCTGGAGTTCTCCAGAGGAATAGAACTACTGGGATCTTTCTCTATTTATGAATTCACTTATGCAGCTGTAGGGAATGACAGATATGGACTTTGTAGCGTGAGTTGGGGACTCGAGCAGGACTTCTACTTTAGAGGCCTGAGGCAGGATTCCTTCTCTAGGCCTGCTCAGTTTTTGCTCTTAAGGCCTGCCTGTGTCATGGAACAAAGCTCCTTTGCTTCAGGTCGCTGATTTCCCACAGTTATCAAACCTACAGAGCATCTTCCTAGCAACATTGGCTCTGTGGGCACCACAGCTATGCCAAGCTGGCACATGAAATTTAACCAGCAGGGTACATAGTGCTACCTTGCAGTATAGACTGTGAATGCAGAGCGAACTTTCCTGATAGGTCTCATGATAAGTCAGCTCCCAGACTAGTCTGATCCAAGCTAATAAACTAGGTGTATTTGGCTGACAATAATGCATTGAGTACCCAGAACAGAGGTTGACAAACTATGGCCAACTCCCATTTTTTAAAAAATATTTATTTGTAAGCCAACACACACTCACACACACACATACACACACACACACACACACACACACACACACAGAGAGAGAGAGAGAGAGAGAGAGAGAGAGAGAGAGAGAGAGAGAGAGATGCTGCAAATGAACACCAGATGCATGCAGCACTTTATTCACCTGGCTTTATGTGGGTACCGGGGAATTGAACTCAGGTCGTTGGGCTTTGCAGGCAAGTTCCTTGAGTGCTGAGCACTCTCTCCACCCCCAACTACCCATTAGTAGAACATAGCCATGGTTATTCATACATTGTCTGTGGCTGTTTTTACTCTACAATGGTAGAGTTGAGTAGTTAAAACAGAGAGTGTGTGATCTGCCAAGCTAAAACACTGCTCAGCTTTGCACCAGGAAGTTTCCCAGCCTCTAAAGGACACACATAAAGGTGGTGAATAATTGTTTATCTTTGTGTGTCTTTGGGAAAAGAGAGGAAGATACTTTTTCTATACAATTGTATCTGCATGATATATTGTTACAAGATAGCAATATGTATATTTTCCTTCTTTTATCTCATAAAGAAGGTAGATTTCTTTACCCAACTCATCTTGTTTTTAGATAATGGATTTTAAAAAATCGTCAACAATGTATCAACTTGTAATGTCTACAAGTTGAATTAGACTACAGGATACATGTGTGTCCAGACAGAAGAAATAGTTGCTACTTTGTTTAGTGGTGAGACTCTAGGTTCAGGTCTAGGTTTAATCTTAGCATTTTAAAACAGCCACTGCTCTTTTGGCTTCTGGTCTCTACTGCACAGTCATTCTGCTGGTCTGTCTGGGCTTCATTTGGAGTAGATGGCCCAAGATGGCATGTCTGTCACTTGATGATGGCTAGATGGTTGCATGGCTGGACTCTTTTTCTTTTATGCCGTAGTCTCAAGGGGGCTGGCTGGCTGGCTTCACAGTGTGCTGGTAGAGAGCTGAAGCCACAGGTTCCCCATAGGTTTCTTCTGTTACTTTCTGTTTGGCAAATAAATCAAGTTACCAGACCAGCTAAGACACAAGGGATGAGGAAGCACATACCATGTCCTGATGGGAGGAGTGGTGCAGTCACAGAGCAGAGGGATGGGCTGAAGGGGTGGGCTTCACAGCTTCCACTAGAAATTAACTAGCTAGCTCATTTGGAAAGGTGGAATGGCAATATTGTCTTAAATTGACAGGCTCTTCCAAAAGCTTCTCAGTAGTCTCCACACTTAGAAGTATTTCTGCAACAGTTTTGAAAAAGAAACCATTTGAGATGGTGTGGTTTTGTGATAGATCTAAATACGAGAATGTGTTCTCTTTTTAAAATCTTTTCTTATGTTTATGTCTGCATGTGATTTGTATGTATGTGTGTGTTCGTGTTTGTGAGTGCCGGCACAAATGCCACAGCTTGTTCATGGCAGTCCTAGAGGACAGCTTTAGGCTGGAAGCTTTCTCTTTCCACCCTGTGTGAGGCAGAGTCTCTTGGTTACCACTCTGTTCAGGCTTCCAGTGGATTCTCCCTTCTCCGTCTCCCTTCTTGCTGTAGACATGCTACAAAGTGGATTCTGGGGATCTGAACTCAGGCACTCATGCTTGTGCAGCAAGTGTTTTATTCACTGAGCTATGTCCCCAGCCCCACAGAATTCATGTTCTTTCTCTGTATCAATTTGGCCATGTATTTTTAATATGAGAGGCATATATTAAGACTCACTAGAAGGAAATCCTTTGTAAAATAGCTGTGTGGGAAGAGTTATACAAAAGCATTATTGACAACCTGTGAGGAAAAATACTTTCTCATAACCCTTTCTTTTTTATATATTTCTTCATTTTCCCCATTTTATTTTTTTTTCATTTTTTTTCATTTTCCCCATTTTAAAATTTAAAATACTGGCTAATATTATAAGTTTTGTTTTCAGCTGTAATTCTTGAACAGTCTTTCAAGTTCTTGTATCTACATTTTATTTAATTAATGCTTCATTGCAGAGCCTAGAAAAAAATAGAGAGTGGAAGGAAAAAAATGATATCTTTTGTTGTTTTCCTTGTGGTCAAACTCAACGCTCTTTAACACATATATCTGCTCTGTGCTTGCTAAAACAGTCTTGTTTGGGCCCATATATTAGACATTGGCAAAAACATATTTATGAAAACTTACCAAGGGCATTCTTTGTGCTCGGGTTTGTGTAAGAATGAGAGGCAATAAAAGACCCTTCTTGGTTTTTACCTTTATATGTTAAAAAAGTTATTCATGACATTTAGGAATTTCAAGAATGCTTAATTCAGATACATTTTTTTTTCTAAAAATATTAAGGAACAAAGTTTACTTTTTTCATGATACCAATTGCTTAACATTTTAGAGGGAATCCAGAGTTAAGTCTTACTTAACCAGCTGGAGTTCTTGGTTTTTATACATCATATACTATGGCTGGTTTTATTTAAGATCTATGCTTATATTTATTTTAAAATATAATATATATTCTTTTGAGGGAGGTATAATGAGCCACCCCTGGCCTATCATCTAAGCCCCAAATTAAACCTATGAGAAAATGGCAAGATAAACAAGAGATCTATCACCACAGCAAGTCAGATAACCCAGGAAAGGTCAATGGAGACAGACACCAATGATACCCAACGCAGAAGTCCAGAGACACTTAAGATCTCAACAATAAAGTAGACTTAAGACTCACTCACCATGACTCAGGGAACTGAGCAGAAGAAGGGGTGGAAAGAATGTAAGAGCCATGGTGGGGGAGAATATCCAGAGACATTGCCCCCTTCGGCAACAACACACAAAGTGTGTGTGTGTGTGGGGGGACTGGCTACCTCTAGAGCAACTCATAACCCCCTATACCATGGACTGATCCAATATGTCCACTGAGGAGGATTCCCAGTAGATTGAGGACAGGGAGGAGAGAAATGGGGGTGCCATCATAAGGTTTGCTCATACAGTGTATCTAATTATGGATAATAAAGATTTTTTTTTAAAAAAGAGGAAAGAAGGGATTCACTGAGGGGCTTGGGAGGAGGAAAAGTTTGGATGGTGGCAGGGAATGATTATCATGGTATATTTATATTTATGGAAGTTTTCAATAAAAAAGTAGAAAAAAACAAAAGAAATATTAATTGCCCTGCACTCTGGAAAGAGAAACAGGAAATAATACTTACTAAAATTTCTTAGGGGCTGTAGTGATGGCTAAGTGGTTAAAGCTCCAGGTTCACTTCCCTAGTATTCATGTAAAGCCAGATGTGCAGAGTGGCCCATTCATCCAGAGTTGGTGTCCAGTGACTAAAGGCCCTGGAGTGCCCATATCTCTCTTTCTCTACCTCTCTGTCTCTTTCTGAGTGCAAATAAATAAAAAATAAAACAAAAAATTGATAGGCAACTAACTCTCCACCTCCTTCCCTCTGTATGTGTGTATGTGTACATGTACTTTTCGTTAGTTTATGGGGATTAAACTAAGGCCTCACACATGCCAGGTAAGCACTTTGTCACTGAGCTACACCCCGAGGCCTTATTGCCCTTTTTAGTTTGAAACAAGGTCACTATGTTGCCCAGGCTAGCCTTGAATTCACCCTGTAGGCTAAGTAGACCTTGAACTTACAATCCTCCTGCCTCAGCCTCCCAAGTAGCTGAGATTCCAAACAGGCCTGTGCCACCAAGCCTGTGTCATCTATATTTTTAATGAACTCTTTTGCATGCCTAGACAGTGCTAATAAAGGAATACATACCTGTTTTAGGGAGGAGTAAACAGTCTGGTATTTAAGCAGATGCCTAGAATAGATCAAACTGGGTAGCAAGGAAGTCTTGGCAAAGAGCTTTCTTGGTCTTTCTGATTCCAGTTCTTAAAACAACTTTCCAATCTCATAGTCACTTAAGATCCCAAAGACCTTGAATTTGCTTCTTCACTCACTGTCATCACTGTCAAGTTTTCCTCAACATTTTCTAAGTAGAAAAATCTAATCAAGTAAGATCTGTTATTGCTTAGTCAAAAGAATGATTGATAGGACATAATCTTTCCTTTGTTTATCTCACTGAATCCTTGCATGCTTTCAGAGGATGCAGAGGAAAGATGGGCAATGTGTGGACATCATTACATCAGGACCAGGGAATGGCCTCGGAGAGGAGTCAGGGGCCAGGGAGAAAGATGCTGGTCATAGGGCTGTTTCCCTGCTTTGTTTCAGCATTCTTCTTTTATTTTTCTATTACATAAGCTGTTATATAAGAGGAGGCATAAATAACCTTTGGACTAAATGGGGGAAATATTTCTAACCAATGAACTGTAGAACAGGTCTTTAATTGTGTGGCCTAATCTTTCAAGAATGTTCCTGCTTTGTGAGCTTTGCTCTCTGTCATTGCTCAGTTTTGTATTGTAGTTAATACTGTCTTGGGTTTTATTAATGAGGCATGTTGTTAATTATAGGCTACTGTGGAAGCTGATTAGATATTTGGTGGATTTGCCTGAGCATAGATATATTTAGCCTTTATTTAGGATATATGTACATACATTTTTCCATCGGAGAAGATTTTATTTAGTTGTCCCTATATTCTTTTCCCTCCCCTTTTTTTTGGTGTATGTGTAGTATGCTTGCTGTCTATGTAGTGTGTGCATGTGTGTTCACATATAGATGCAGATGCACACACCTCTCTGCATGCCTACAGAGGCCAAAGGACAACATTGGGTGTCCTCCTGTCTTGCTCGTCTATCTAGTTCCTTGAGACAAGGTCTCTCACTGAACTGACCCTGGAGTTCACTGACTTTTGTCTAGACTGGCTGTCCAGTGCTGTTGCCACGGGTGCATGCATCCCCAGCCAGTTCCTTCCTCCCTTCCTTCCTCCGTCCCTCCGTCCCTCCCTTTCTTCCTTCCTTTCCTCCCATTATTTTGAGGCAGAGTCTTGTGCTAGCCCAGGTGAACCTGAAACTCACTTTGTAGCACAGGCTGGCCTTAAACTCACAGGGATCTTCCCACGTCAGGCTCCTGATTGCTGGGATCAGCAACACGAGCCACCACACTGGTCAGTGCCTGGCTTTTCTAGGTGGGTGCTGGAGATCAGACTCAGGTCCTCATACTTGCACACACACACTCTTGTCCACTGAGGCATCCCTCCAACCTCTTCTTTCTAAAAACAAACAAAACCACAAACATTATCTTGAGATTGTGATTGTGACATGCTATTTTTTTGCCTGTGCATATATGTGTATGTGTGCTATTTTGTGTGTGTGTGGTGAGTGTGCATGCATGCATGTTCATATGTGTGTGGGGCATCAAGGGTCAATAGTGGGTGTTTTCTTCATCATTTCCCCTTATTTGAGACAAGTTCTTGCACTGAACCCAGAGCTCATGCATTTGGCTAGATTAATTGCCCAGCAAAGCCTATGGATCCTTTGGTCTCACCTTCCCAGTGCTGGGATTACAGCTGTGTATTCTGGGGAGCTGAGCTCAAGCCCTCATGCTTGTGCGCAAAGCACTTTGACCCACTGAGCCATCTCCCTAGCCCTAATGAGGTGCTGTTTTTTTAAGCTGTATTTTTTTTTTTTTTTTGGTATGGTCACAAAGTTTGTTTAGGTTTCCAGATCTGAAGTGGGTAAGGTAGATTATGACATCTAGTATGCTAAAATAATTGCTTGGTCTTACAAACATTTCAAGAGAAGTTAAGATTTGGCTGGCTACTGCTCAATATGTATTCTTGGAAGCAAGGAAAAAATCTGTATGTTAGGATGGCATTTTTAAAGATGATTCTAAAGTGGCTAAAACATCCTCATGAAAGGGAAATTTCCTTAGTCTCTACAGAAGTTTCTTTTGAAAAATGATGGAATGGAGAATCCCGCCTTTTAGCTCTGGTGGTGCCTGGCTTTCCTTCACCCTTATCTCCCTTGGGACCTAGGGTACTGGTGATGCATCAGCTGCCCTGGCTGCTTCCAAATCCCCTTGGAATGTAAACGCTTACAGGCTGCTTCGTCCTTGTCACTTAGTACTCCCACCCTCTGCTAATCCCGGCCTGACACTGACTGACCACAGCACTTCTTTCTCATTTCCTGGTGTACTGTTTGTCTTTGCTCATTGGGACATCAGTTTTCTCCAGAGGGAGGAACACCCCTCCAAGGGCTCCCTGGTTCAGCAACCAGGAAGCTCTAGGAACCCTGTCCTTTTTAGGTTTTTGTTTATGCGTCCATCACAGTTAGCCACTGGTGGTCAATTCATCCTTCAGGACTCCCCCCGCCCCAGAGGATTTTGCAACTTCTAGGTAACTGTAGAATGATTCGAAATTTCCTTTTTAATTTCTTGCCCAATTTTCTTTCTACTGGTTAAGCTGTTTCCATTTCTTTAATCAACTGAAAAAAAATTCTTTGTAAAAAAAAAAGAAAACAACTCTAAAAAATAGAAGTGTGGGGACTGGAGAGATGGGTTTGTTTCTCCAGTGCCTGTGTGAAACCGGATGCATGAAGTGGTGCTTATGTCTGGTGTCCATTTGCAGTGGCAGGAGGCTCTTGTATGCCCATTCATTCTCTCTCTCTCTCTCTCTCTCTCTCTCTCTCTCT
>PVHP010010342.1:0-30000 GCA_004024765.1 Zapus hudsonius
TATATATATATATATATATATATATATATATATATAGAGAGAGAGAGAGAGAGAGAGAGAATGGGGAAAAGAAAGATGTCTGCTGATTGGTAACTGGAAATCCAGTCCCCAGCAACCTTGAGAATACTTGAGAATTTCTCCCCCCCCTCCAAACTGAAAGGTCCGCTCAGCCATAAAAAAAGAAAAGTTGTTTTGCCAGCTTCATTAGTGTTCACCTAATTAGCTGTAAACCTGATGGATTCCTGACAGCTTTCATGATTGGAGGTGACAAGCTCGACGCAGTGTCATCCAGCAGAATTAGGTTTGCCGCTAGTTTGATGTAATCAAGTTGATATTACACAGTCCTGGCTGCCTTTAGTTGTGCATTAACTCAATTTTCTGCTGCAGGTGACAAATGGGCTTTGGTACCTGGATAATCATGTCATAGGAATTAGGGCCCTTTTAATGGTCTGGGGTAGAATAACAACCACCATGGGCCTAGTGCTGGGGAGAGCTAGCGGACGATGGACCGGCCCACAGGTGCACAGGGTCTCTCTATCTAGGCCAAATGTAATACAGCTCTCCGAAAGGCAGAAGCAGCCTCCAAGAATCCCTGAAAGGACGGATTTCTGTAGTTTCGATTTAAAGAAATTATGCATATTTTAGTGTCTTTGCAGAGGGAGAGACAGGGGATGCTTTACCTGCTGGGCATAAACCTGTTCATTTCTTTAAGTGTGGACTAGCAAAGGGCCCGACATTTTACAAGGCAGGTGTTGATGCCCATCGGAGCTAACTTAGGGAAGGGTAGTGTCCATGAGGCGAAATGACCCTTATCCCATTCATTTGTTTTTAAACAAGGATCTCCAGAAAATAGGAGAAAATTCAGAGTAAAAATAGCAGATTATATTTTATTCACGTGTGTGTAGGAAAATATGAAATCATAGGTCATTGCTGATCCTTAAAAATAAAATCTTCCGTGAGCGAAACTTGCCATTGACCTTCAGTGTCTTATCCATTGCAAAGGACTTCCATGGAGTTCGTAGTGTAGCATTGTGAAGTGAAATCTTCAAGCATCCTGACTTCTGCAAGAGGGACTTGGACCCCCTGAGGGTCAGCTGGTGTGTCCATGCACCCTCCCCCTGGGTAGGCAGAGGGACCTTCATCTTGCCAGTGGACATGTGTGTGCCTGCGAGGTGGCCTACCTGGTGGGTCTAGGTGACACTTTTATGAAGCTGGCTCACACATCCAGCAGCTTTTTGTCTTCTCTCTTGGAAGCCCCTGGAGCATGCATGAGGACATCCCGGCGTCCACCTTGGGAATTGATTCCCTCAGACTTGTCACATATTTCTCCCCTGGACAGGCAGGCGTCTCTGGAACAGGGACGCATAGTCCTGGCTTGGCTGGTGTATGGTGTATGGTGTTTTTGTTTTTGTTTTTTCCTCCCCATTTCCTACGAAACCAGAGGAACTATGTCTATTTTTAAAAGGAAAACCAAAGAGGTGAAGGATGAACACAACTTAGAAAGGGGGAACCTTCCCGCAGATATCCACCTGGGGAAGAGAATCCTCCAGAATCAGCTCCTCTGTGCCCCCTGATCCTGACAACTGTCAGTGAGGGCTCTGTACACTCCAGGGTCACCCTTGCTTGTGAGCGGTGGATGTTGTCATTTTGTTCCGGTGTTGCCCATGAATGGGAGCGAGCTGGTCGATCACTGATGTATCCTCAGTGACTCTCCACATTGCCTCCATATTCTGTCTTCTCCCCCCTCCCCTCCTTTTTAAAATTAAAGATTGGTTTGGAAAGTGATTAGAATGAAAGGTGTCTGCTCAGGGCCTTGGGAGACACTCTGAAACCCAGGTGAGTTCATGGGATGAAAGTAGCCTTTCACCCCTTCTTTCCCTTCTCTTCTGGAAGGAGAAGGCACCTGCCTGCCTGCCTGCCGTAGGGTGGGCTTTTCCTTTGACACCTGGGCTGCCGAGTGAGGCTGGCTTGCTGGAGGGAGAGGGCCTGAGAGGGCCTGATGCCACTGCCTTTAGTTCGGTCACACGGGTGGCTCAGAGTCAGGTACTTCAGGCCCATCTTAGAGGGCTTCTTGCTGGCCCATCTTTCATTTTTCTTATCACTGGGCAAACTTCAGAAATCTTCGGTGTTGTAGTTAGAAAGAAAAAGAAAGTAGTGTGGCGTGTGTCCATGTCTATGTCTGCCCTTCTGTGTTCCTCTCCAGTTCAACAGCTAAGGCTTGCAAATGAAGCTGTGTGGTTAATAGGCCTTTAGCATCACCCCATAACCCAGGGTTGGGGGTGCAGGACAAAACAGGAAGGTAGTGTCACTTACCCCCAAACCCCTCAGGTGTTTCCCTTGTGCACATGCGTGTTTTAGTTATATTCCAAATTGTGGTTTCTATATCTGAAGTGAAGAATGAAAGGTGAATACAGTATATTGTATTTGGTAACAATGATATGGACTAGAACATCCAGGCAGAAAATGTGCACTTGTAATTAGACTCAATAGACAGACAGTCATTTTTAAATTCTTTGACACATGCATAAAATAGTCATATAATAAGATAAGATGACAATTTTATGTTAGGTTGATAAAGTGTCCTGATACATGCATTTAAATGTCTGTAAGCCTTTTTTTAAAAAAAAATCCAGACAGATTAATTCTAGTTTTCAGTATTTGCAGTTAGTCATTAAATTAATTTTTTAAATCCTACTACACAATGGCTCTGAATATATTTTTTTCCCTTTCTGGATTTTTTTTTAAACCTGGATTGTAAGGAATGAACATACAGACTTCGTAGCTTTCTTTAATTTTTAAATGTGTGTAGAAATTTGCATTAGATGTGGACTTAAGAAATGTAGATCACGTTTTGTAACTAGAATAAGGCCATACATTTTTGGAAAGAAAAATTTAAAGAGAACATGGTCTGCTTATGACCACTTGTCTTGACAAAGTCTAGGTATGTAGGGGTCTTCATAAGAAAGATTACATAGTGCCCTTGACCAAATATTGAATATTTTATAAGCCCCATTTGCAAAAAGAAACGTTTCAAGCACCTCTACTTGGTTGGATCAGCTTTTAGCTTCTTGGGTTTAATTACCTTCAGTTCTAAAAATCATTTCCCTATTTCAACCATCACAGTCCAAAGATGCCTTGTGGTGGTAGGGGGGTACTTTTCACTAAAAGTTCACACAACTGGACTTCTGGGCTGTCTCTTTACCTTATTTTCTCGGATGTGCAAAGGTGTGGATCTTGAAGAAGAATTTTAAATTTGTTTGGCTTCATGATAAATTATTAATTCATACTGTCAGGACACATGTTATTAATTATGACTGTGTTTTCTTCATCGAGAACAGCTGTTGGGAAAAGAGGGTAAGTTCAGATTGTCTTTGGGGGGGTCTAACAAGGAAGTTACCCGCTTCCTCCTCCTCATAGTCTGGCCTGCTGACTTTGAGGAAAAGGGTTCCAGAGAACAGAATAAGGGAGAGAGAAATACTCTCCATTTTCTATCAAGATGGACACTGGGAAATGTTCACGAAGGTACATTTTTGAAAAATGTAAACCTAACAGTACATTCAGGGCCCAGCTGGAATCTCAGTAGAACAGGGCCTGGATTGGCTGGTCTCTTCTCTACCAATTATCCTTCCCCCACCCCTCTCTTCCCTCCTTCTTCCTCTGTGGTAAGCCAGAAGGTCATGTTCGCAAGTTTATAGTAGCAGAAAGCAAAATACTTTGGATGGTTGTTTGTTTCTCAAACTGGAACCCTTCTTTAATGGAGAGCCGAAGTCTGTTTGGTAATATACGTGCAGTGACTCAAATTCATTTACTTTTGATATTCTGTCCTCATCATTAAATCTAGTCCTATGTATTCAGTTTCCTCTGAGTTCTTTGAGAAATGCATGTTGCATAAAATAGGCAATTTTTAATGAACAATTTAATGTAAATGGGTTTTGAATTTAAATTAATATTAATGAAGCCTTGAGTGAATTTATTTTGCATACGTAAAGACTTGTAAGTCTTTCACCCATGTGCTTTCTCCTTTATGTAGTAACATGGGTTGGGTGGAAGAGCCAGCACATTTTAAAGATTTACACTTAAAAAAATTAAATTGATTTTATACGTCCCCCAGTGCCAATATATTACTAAACAAAAGCGTTACTTCACTTTAAGAAAATATGCCTCATCTTCTCCTAAACCTCCCAGTTTCTGTTGCCCTGCAAACTACCACTGGCCTGCCTGCCTGCCTGCCTGCCTGCCTTCTACAGGAAGGGTATCAGCAACAATAGTTCCTACAATCAAGATGTTTTCTTTCTCTGGCTTACCTCTAATGCATTATGTATCCTGGAATGATGGGAAGTTCTGTAATTAATTCTGTTAGATGTAATTGCTATAATCATTTCGATGTTACACATAATAAAGGTAATATGGTAAGCATACAAAAAATATAAACACCTTATTGTAACATTACTGCTAAAATCCCCTTTGATCCAGTCGGGTGGACAGACAAGTATTGCTAACTATTTTTGATCATGGGTGACAATTTGTCCGAGCTGGGTTCATTGATAGTCCAAAGGGAGGCACATTTATTGGGAAGGATGGGCCCTTGGTTTGGAGAATCATCAAGTCAGTTGCCTAGGAATCTTAATGCCTTGTTTCCTTAAAGACGTAGCTAATTAAGAGACAGTTTTGTCTTACGTGGGCAGGAGAGGTAAATGCTTTAGAAGTAGCCATGACAGAGCGAGATGACAGCGGAGGGAGTGAGGAGCTAGGGACACAGAGGAGGACCCTGATCCTTGGGTTTTCTCACAGCATGGGATTATGGGAAGTGCCT
Source organism: Zapus hudsonius (assembly GCA_004024765.1). Taxonomy (NCBI): domain Eukaryota; kingdom Metazoa; phylum Chordata; class Mammalia; order Rodentia; family Dipodidae; genus Zapus; species Zapus hudsonius. The sequence goes on from PVHP010010342.1 coordinate 4,814, forward strand.
CTGTGTGTGTGTGTGTGTGTGTGTGTGTGTGTGTGTGTGTGTGTGTGTGTGAGAGAGAGAGAGAGAGAGAGAGAATGAGAATGAACATGCGTACATGCATGCAAGCATGTGCTCATATGTAAGTAGAGAAAGCCATCTTTCTGTAACAGTGCAGTAAAGAAAACAAAACGCAATGTATTTACTTTGCTATTTTTCTACATTATTTCTATACATTTCGTAGGTTCCTGGCTGGTGCCCGGATGTTGACTGTCATGCTAGGTGTCTGGCTCATGTTGGCTGGTGCACTGAAACCTGAGTGGCATTTTAGACCTCAGCACCCACACTCCTAGCCGAAGTGCACTCACCATGGAACCCACCCACCAGAGGGCATCCAGGAAGTTTGCCCGAGACCCCCAGTGTGGGCAACAATTCTTACCAAGGCAGCTTCAAAGGTGGGGATGTGGGGGGTCCAGCAGGTGCCGTTCAGTTTCTCCCGGAACCAGAGCTTAAGGCCTCTGGACCCAGTGTGGCTGGAACGGTTTGAATGTAAATTTGCCACATTTTAAATATTACTGCATTTTTAAAAATTCCGTGATTTTGATTTTTGAGACAGGATCTCGCTATGTAGCCCAGGCTACCCTGGATTGATCAGGTCCATCTGCTTTAGCTTCCTACCTGTTGGGATTCCAGGCCTGCACCCCCACACCAGGCTCACATGTGTTTTCATCGACAGCACCCAGAAATAAAAGAAGGTGCATGTGTGAGAAGGGGATGTTCGAGTCTCCCAAGAAGAAAAAGGTGGTGAAGGTGGCAGCGATGCCCTGGCCTAAGGCTGCTGGCTTTGGTGCCTGGGCCCTGTCTCCAGGGAAGCAGGCCTCTGGCAGGTGGCTCCCTCCCTTCCTTCCAGGTAGGCCCTGGGCCTGAGGAGAGAGTCCTGAGTTTGGGCCTCAGCCTGGGCTGGTTTTGATGGGTGGATGATACAGGGCGGTGAACTCCGAAGGCCCCTCTAATCAAGGCAGGCAGGCCTGACATCCTCTCCAAGTTTGACGGTTCCTTCCTTTCCTGTCCTCACCACCAGGCCTTTCTCCACCCGTCGCCCCTCCTCCCTCTCCCCTCCCTCCCTAGATGCCCATGCCCACCCCTTCCCTCCTTGTCCCCCTTTCTGTGCATCTCTCTTCATATTCTTGATCAGTTTCACATGCTGGGAATTATTTTTTTTTCAGGAGGGAGGGGGAGTGTTGCTTAAGGTTTGTGGGTTTGGGCAGGTGTGAGAGGAAGTCTGGATTTTTTTTTCCTTCTCTCTTTCTCTCTCTCTCTCTCTCTCTCTATCTCTCTCTCTCTCTCTTACTGTAGGCCTGTTGCTAATTAATGTTCCTCCATAAGATTCTGTCGGAGTTGAGTAATGTTTTTGATCTTTATGCCTGATAACTGCATACTTAATGAGATTTCAAAGCTGTGAGTGCAGCTTCCTACAATTATTGACAGATGCCTTTTCTTTGCCATTGGGTTCGGCTTCATAAATCCTCCCGCTGTAATGAGGTTCAGCGGTACCACCCTGGCAGTGAGCTAATGAAAGGGGGGAGGGCGCATTGGCGCATGGCTGTCTGACACATTTTTTTTTCCTTTAAAATTTACTATGCAGATGTCAAACTGCGGGACGATTACTTCAAACATGCTAATTTTTATCTTGCTTTTGTGTCAGCCCTTTCCCATTAAAAAAAATAAATAAATAAAGAGACTAACCTTCCTCCACCTCATTTCTTTCTTTCTCGTTTTTTTTTTTTTTAAGTCACATTTTTAATAACCCTTGGTGTGTGACTGCTGGGTCCTTTTCAGGTATCCAGTGGTGGGATCCAGTGTGTGTGTGTGTGCGTGTGTGTGTGTGTGTGTGTGTGTGTGTGTGTGTGTGTGTGTGCCATCCAAAGGGCAGGGGGAGAATAAAGTGCATTTTCCCCAGGCCTCCCAGCAGTCTGCTCTAAGTACGCACTTGAAACGTTGGAGAATTCATTTCAGAGTTCTGAAACTAAATCGTGGTGGAGAAGAACCACGCCATGCCAAACAGTCGATTTCCTTTTCAGCGGAGTCATACATCACTGACCCACCCTTTCCTCCTGACAGAATGACATATGTCATTTATCATATGGGCCCCGGCCAGACAACAGCAAGGGGAGGGAAGCCCAGTTGTCCCTCCTCCTCCTCCTCCTCCTCCTGGTACAGTACAGTGTGGCTCTTCTGGAGAGCAGAGGGAGGAGAGGGGAGGAGAGCCTGCTTCCTTCGTGGATGGCTGTTGGGGTGCATGGTGTCACAGCTGCCACAGAGGCGGTATTCCTTCACGCTATCTGCTAAGCCACACTGCTGGGCTTCGGATGCTATCCGATCTCCCCCCCCCATGGTTCTTCTTATTCTTCCCTTGAGTCCAGAGAGGGGTGAAGCAGTTGACAGGTATCACTCAAGCTAGGCCGGCATGTGAGGGGTGAATTTCAGGGCTCCTGGCTTCACATGATTCAAAGGTACGTTATTGAAGATGGATGTACCTTAAAAAAAGATTGATGGCGGATGTCGGGCTTGGGGTGCCATTTATCATTTTGAATATTATTTAGACTTGCCGTGTAAACCTGTAACTTGAGAGTTGGACCAGCCGGGCTGGGTAGAGGCCTGTATGTGTGTGTTTCATTGATTGGCCTTGGATTCTCATTGCTATTAGCAGATAGGAAGCTTCCAATTTATAATGGAGCCCCCCCCTTCAAAGGCAGGGAGGGGTGAGATTTTAAATTTTGAATAATTTCCAAGGACACAGGGATTTATCCTAAAGCTAACAAGCAACTTTCTCTCTCTGCCTTTCTTCCCTCATAGAGGCAGTCACGTAGGAAACATTAAAATATAAACAGAGCTGTGGTTGCTGAAGCTAGAACCCTTATCTGATTAAAAAAAAAAAAACCTCTGTGTCATGATTTTTTTTTAAAGCTGTATCACAAAAGCTTAGCACAATATAACTTTAAAAAATACTGGTTGGCTTGGTTAGTAGTGTGAGAATGAAGCAAAAAAAGACTTCCACGTCTCAGGACTATTTCAGATTAAAAAAAAAAATGATCCCGTTCGGTTGGCTCCCCGGGCCCCTCTCCTAAGCAGCCCCCTTTTCTTTTGTGTCTGCTCTCTGTTCTCTGCAGCTGGGCCCCTGCCGACCCCCACTAGGACTGATGTGGACAGCTGTTTGCAGGCCCAGCCGGTTAATCATTTCTGCTGCTTTTGCACCCTGGAGCTCTGGGCACCGGGACACCCCCACCTACTGGAGGCACTTAGGGGCGCAGGCTGGTGGTTTGCTGCTGGAGCCCCCAGCTGTCAGGAGGGGGCTGTGGCAACTCTCAGGCCTTTCTGCCTCCTCTGCTTCGAGGCCCTGCTGCCTGGATTCCTGGTGGAGAACAAGAAGCTGCAGGTCTCCCTGCTCTGTGTCCTAAAGCCAGAGCAAATCCGGTTGTCAGGGCGCTTGCTTACTCACTGTGACTTTATTTGGGTTTTCGAATTAAATTTAAGGCTTCTGATATGACTTGTGGTGTGGATATTCATTTAAAAAATGACGGGACAGAAGGTTAGACTGAGGCTTTTGTTTTTCCTCTAAAACAAAGAGAATTTAGGATTGTGGAACGGCTGAATGTCTCAAGGCTCTTGGGACAAACTTTCCTCCATTTGTAAAAAAGGCATCTGGAAGTGCCAAGCGGCAAAGAAAGCGGATTGGTGCGTGCTCACAGGCTAACAGGCAACTTTGCATATTTTGAAATAACTTTATTAACAGTCTCATGCTTTGCATTGCACACAAGCAGGATTATAGGGTCCACTTTTGGGGTTGACCAGCTGCTGCCAGGAATCAGGGTAGAACCGCACCCCTGTCTTTTGTCCGAGCTTGGAAACCCATCAGCTCTACCAAGACGACAGCGCGCCTGGCTGAGACTTCAGGGAGAAGGCAAAACTTTGAGCATCCGCCCTTGTACTTGGGTGGTGCGGGAGGTAATTGGAGTACAAGTGCCAATTGGCAGGAACAGTTGTAAACACCTTTGATACGAATAGCATCATCTCATTTTTGCCGATTAGGAAAACTTTGCTATTAATAGGTGCAAAGTCCATTTCAGGTATAATTGGTAAGGAACTGAGTGCACTCATGGGGAGAAACCTTGTTTGGCTTTTTTTTTTGTTCGCTTTTCTTCTTATCCCCTTCTCTCAGTTTTCTGGCTGGAGACATGATTTATTGCAACCATCCATCTTGGGGGCTCATCCATCACACCCGGGTTGCTAGGAGATGTGGTAGCAGCTGTTTGCTCGGAATCAGACAGAAAAGTTGTCAATCATCAAAGGCAGGTGAATAGCATTAGAAACACGCTATTGTCAGACGGAATAATTAATCAAAGAGAGAAAAGATAATTAAAAAGATATGACCCTTGCAAGTACTTGCTCTGGGTTGCCTGGAAAAAAAAAAGAGAAAGAAAGAAAGAAAGAAAAACTGCCTGGTCTTTTCTAGACACTTAAGCAGCTGAGGGCTGATAAAATATGCACTATGCAGTTCATGGTTTTTAATTAATTGAAAAAGGTTCAACATTCAAAGACGATACTAGAGAAAAGTCCAGTTACGAGCAGAAGTAATATTTATTATTTGCATGAAGGACTTGACACAGAGTCTAACTTTCTGTCACAAATCTTTAGCTCCTCTGGATGGTGAGGACGTACAGGCTGGGGTCGTCAGGTAGCCACTAGAGACCTGTGTGCTTTCTGTTCCCCCTGGCGAACGCAAGTGTGACCCTGTCAGCCAGGGTCACATGTCTCCCCCAAGTTCCAGTGAGTCTAAAAGAACTGAATTTCCTAAGTTAGATTTACTAAAGAAGAAAAAGAAAGGGTGGAAGGTTGAAAGACCTTCCACGAGGTACGCTTTCAGGATCCAACGTCGCCTGCCTCACGACTCCGTTCCTGAAGGAAAATTGGGATTCCACCTTGGTGTGCTTCAGAAACACCTGGAACGGTGCTAGGAAGCGAGTGACAGACCAGAACTCTATCTCGGAAATCACCGTCACGGTCTAGAGATGGATCTGGACGCCCATTTCAGCCTCCAAGATATATTCATAGACGAGGAAGTTCATTCTTGCTCTTCTCTGAAGCTAAGATATTCTAGAGGAATTGGAAAATGTATTAAAGACGAGATAGAAAGTGGCATATCGTGAGTTGCTTTCCAGTTAAACATTCTGCAAACCCTGAAACAGATCTACTCTTTTTATTTTTGGATACTATGCCTGATTTTCACACCATTCTCCTCCCAAAGAATAGCAGGACTTCTAAAATTAGCAGAGCATGAAAAGGCTTGAATATTAGGATTCATGAGAAGAAAGTAAGCGACTTTGCTTCGTTTTCTTCTTCTTTTTTTAATGTTGGGACAGTGTTTTCAGGGTACACCGAATCAGCGGCAGCGTCTCCATCCTGAACTCCCTCCCCGCACAGGCCAGCACTGGGGACTCCATGATGGGACATGCACTTGCTCTCATTGTGCTCATGGTGGGAGACACAGCCCGGCTGTGAGAGAGAATCCTACCTGCCTGGGCTGCTGGAGTCCCCAAGGAAGGCTAGGAGAAGTGTTCTTAGCTAAAAATTGACCTCCAGACACATGAATGACTGTGGGCGATTGCTTTTGTCCTTGAGCTAGGTTCTTCTTGGTGGGTCCCTGTGCTCTTGAGTCCTTCTGAGAGATGCCACCTGTCCATTCTCCTTGAACTTCTTCATCTTCTGGAGCAGGGCTAACTCATGGCCAATTCTCACGGGTCTGGCTGTCCAGGAATCGGTAGATGTCTGAACTGTTCCTTTGATGGTCTAGGCAGGTAAGAGGGTCTTTCTGTCCTCTGGCTAGAGGTCCACCTAGAAGTAGTTCATCTCTACCCTCAAAGACAAATTCCAGCAGTCGTCATCTCTCCTCTCCTCGTACATGCTGAGAAAGCACGTTGTCTACTGACGGGCAAGGGCAGCTCACATAGACAGGCCAGTGAAGAAGGCTCCCTACGATACCTTCATGGTAGATTTATGAATCATATATAAAGAGTGTCAGCCGTTAATGCTAGTGAGATGGGACTGAAACCTGCTTCTCTTTAAACAAGGAAAACAAAGCCAAGGGGAGATAGAAGGGAACGCCTCTTAAGTTCTGAGGGGTTTATCCAGGGCATTTCCCCCCAAAGCTCTATTGGGGTTTTATACTCCCAGGTAGCCCTTAAGGGATTCAATAGGTACTGAAGAGAAAGAGCAGAAAAAGAGAGGGGACCATGGGTCTTTCTTAGGAGGAGGCTTGCGTTCTGTGTGGGATTTGGGGAGGATTCTGCTGTCTCTGTTCCTGGCTTATGGTGTTTTTGATAAGGGATCGGTCTATAGAGGGTCTCCTGTGTCTTCCAAGTATCTGTCAACCACATTCAAAGTCCGTTTTATTTTTTTGAGGCAGGGTCTCATTCTAGCCCAAGCTGACCTAGAATTCCCTCTGTAGCCCAGGCTAGCCTCAAACCTCACAAGTGGAGTGATGGAATTATAAGTGTAAGCTACCACACCTAACTCCATTGTTTTCATATAAGGTCACACTATGTAGCCTAGGCTGGCCTTGAACTCACTGTGTAGCCCAGGCTGTCCTTGAACATGGAATCCTTCTGCCTCATCCTCAAGAGGGCTGAGATTACAGGTGTGTGTCACTGCACCCACTTCAGAATCAGATTTTATAGCTTGAAATCCAGACTCCATGGACAACCCCTTCACGTCCACTTGTTAGCTGAGTGTTTTATCTAAGTGATGCCCATTTCTCTGTTGTAGTTCGAGGTTAACCTGGAAGTCATTTTGGAGTTTACTATCTCAGCTGCCATGGACTCAGCGTAGGCTTTGCCTGCAGCCTACATGCAGGAGACGCATATATCAGACAGTGCGATTCCATGTAGGGACAGATATTCTGAAAGAGGGAGAGGACCTCAGCTCACCACGTAAGGCACGACCACAATAGCTCACCTGCCAAGGAAGCATGTTTGGAGGGCCAAAGAGTCACGGCCCCCCAAGGAGAAGATGGGGTCCCCAGCCACTGTCTCTGGGTGCAGGGCTCCCCTTTGACTACCTTCCATTTCCTGCCTTTGTGTTTGCTCCTGGCCTCTGGCAAAATGGCTCTTTCGTATATGTTAGTTAGTGAATACTATAGCAGTGGTGTTGCTTTCTCTGGCTTTTCCGTAGAAAACAGGAAAGGCAGCCAGCACTCTTGCTACGTGACCAAGGTTCCTACTGAGATGGTGAGGTGAGGAAGAAATAGAACAAACACGGAGTCCACTGGGCAGAGGGAAATAAATAAAATAACGGTGTGCTCTCGCTTGGGAGAGTCTGGCCTGCTCGGGTCTGGGAGCCGCAGCCTCTGATGAAGTGTGGGTGGGGAGGGGAAGAGCATTATTTGGAAACACATGTACTCATTCCTTGTGAAAGAAGTCGAGTATTTAACATTTCTCCGAGGAAAACATCTTTCATTACTTGACGTGTTCTGTGGTAATGATTTTTCAGTCCAACAAACAAGCACTTATTAGTGTTCATGCGAGAACCTGGCTGAGGTGGATGGCAGGGCCATTTTTAATGGGAACTGCCTGGGCCAAGGTGAAGGGCAGGGGGTGGGGCCAGGCTCCTCCAGGTGGTCCCCCTGGTGATGGGTCACTTGGCACGGTGGTGGCCAGGCATCCTGGGACACCCGCTTTGGGCCCGCTGAACCTGCCATGGAGGCCCACGGATGGGCTTAGGTTGAGGTAAATCCAAATACTTGTGCTTGGTTGTTTTGTTGTCGTGATCTAGAAAGTTCCGTGGCACTCACTGGTGGTTTAGAATAGATTTGCCTAGAGAGTTTACCGCTCTGCATGCTGGGAGTTGGGCTGAGGATTTGGTGATGAAGATATATTATGGGGTCAAAGTGTCAATTTTTTTCCAAGACACAGTTCTGTGATGGGTCTGGTTATTGGTACTAACTTCTTCCAGGAAAGGGGCACCATGTCTGCAGAGGAAGTGGGTCTCTTCCCCAGGAAGATGGCTCCTCTGCCCAAGCTCATTCCGTCCTCCATGCCCAGTGGTGTTTGGGAGGGTATGAGTATTGCTCCTGGTCCTCTCGCGGAGGGCATAAATTGAAGCCAATGTATTCTCCACTCTGGCCTACCATGCAGTCTCAAACATGACCTCCGGCTTTACCTGGCTTCCATTCTTTCTGTTATATAATTGTAATCCGGGCCAACATGGCCTTTCCACTGCCTTACCTTTCCTTCCTACTGAGGTGTCTATGAAATTAGCAAGAACGAGCCAGGTGCTCTTACCTGACTACTAATTACAATCACAAGTACCACAGGTTAGCCCCCAAAAGCTCTGATTATGGGCAAGCTCTCATCATTGCTCAAAAGATGTGCTCTCGGGTCTCATTCAGCGACAACCTTTTATTTAACGAGTGCATCTTGTCTTGCCCTCAGGTCTGCTGGCCTGGTGGCTCCTCCTACCATGTCACTGTGAGAAACACAGGCATTAACTGGTCATATATTCCTGGAGCACTCGGCAGCTGTGTGACACACTTGTGGCCTATGTGTGTGTGTGGGGGGTGGCAGATTGCTCTATCTCTGTCACCAATTGCTAAACATCTCAGGAAGTTCCCCATGTAATTAAAAAGTTTATGGTCATGGTTTTGTCAGGAGGCCTGACAGTCACTGAGAACTGAAGAGACAGGAGGACTGAAGTATGACAAAGGTCTTAGCAGGCCAGGCTCATGTTGCCTTCCAGCAGGGATTCTGTGCATAGTTGGGACCAGTCAGAGGGAGAGAAGGGAAGATTCATCTTCCTTCTTTGGGGTTGCCCTTGTTCTGGGGAGTGTCGACTTCTGTTGCCAGGAGGCAGGCACTGTGCCCTTGGAAACGCTGCCCCATCCTCTGTAGGGAAACATAAAATGGACATTCTGTTCATATCAATAGGCTGCCACGGCCTGATCAGGCAGCTCCGAGACACCAGGTGGGTGGCGGTTGGTAGACATAGGTATCGAGGGTTTTGGCCATAGGGAGACGGCTGATGTGGCCAATGACCTGCTTCCTTGCGACCATTAGTGGTTTGCTTTCTCTGTGTACCGGTGACATTTCCAGAAAGCACGCCTTCGGGAGAGAGTCTGGCTTCCCTCCCTCATGACAGCACTGTGAGCCGAGAGAACGGCAATGGTGGCATCTTACGACACATTTTGGCCCCGTCCACTGGGTGCCGTTATCACGGGGATGGCTTTGGTGAGCGTGTGAACGTAGATTCATTTAAGGAGCGTCCATGGCAGACATGATCAGCTATTTCAAGCAGCGAAAGAAAACGCACACTCCTTTAAAATCATCTATATACCGAAAATAGACACGATGTGGCTCACTATGGAATATTCTTACCCATGCTTTTTCTCTGTAGTGCTGGAATTGACCCCAGGGCCTTACCAAGAGCTTTCTTACGGAGCCACGCCCCCGTTCATTACACAGGCGTTTTTGTTTGTTTGTTTGAGACCAGGTCTTGCTCTGTGGTCCTGGCTGGCCTGGAACTCAACTGTGTGGAAGACTCTTCATCCTCCTGTCTCTGCGTCAGAGTGTTAGAATAGAGGTGAGGGCCACGCTGCCTGTCTGCAGGCATCCTTGGAAAGTTCCAGCCCTGCTGAGCTCAAGAGACCAGCTGTGGCTCGGCAACACCCCCAACGCACGCACGCGCGCGCGCGCACACACACACACACACACACACACACACACACACACACACACTCACTCATACACACTCACAATACACACTCACACACATTGCTTCTCGGCTGTCAGGTCCAGCGGATTTCTCCCTTGAGTCCTCAGAGGGAGGTAGGGCTAACCCCTCGGGGTGGGTGTCCCCCCACACAGAGAGAAAATTCAGGCAAGCCAGGCCTTGTGCCTGGACATCTGTGTGTGCCATGGGACAGTCAGGTGGCCAGTGCTGGGAATTCCATGTCCACTTTGCTACAAAGCACAGCTGTACCCCTGCCAACAGGCACTTTGGGAAATCCCATTCCTGAGCGACTCTGTGTGTCGGGGTCACTGGCTGCTTCATCACCCCAAGGAGTTAGAGGCTTTTTTTTTCTTTTTTTTAAGATTGTAAATGGGATTTGGCCTTTTATAAAAAGCTCATTCATGTTGGCAGTCCAGAGGGCTCAGTGGACCTGTACACAGCACTTGCCTCTCAGGTCCCTGCCTGATAGCTCAGGTGGGACAATCCCGAGGGGCGAGAAAGGGGATACTGTGAGCAGAGTGACCTCCAAGACGCCTGGTGCTGTGGCCCCCTGACTTCCTCTGCCACCCATGGGTGGGCGCTGAGGGTTCCAGTGTTTGCAGGAGGCAGGCTCCTGTATGCCGTGAGTGGAGGATGCAGCCTCCGGAGGCTCCTGCTGGCAGCTCTGGGCCTGCTCAGCTCTGCCAGGCCAGCTCGAGAGCTTTCTAGTAGCTTTGAAGGCGAGGCAGGTGAGAGGCTTGAGGTCTACTCGAACGAAGCAGTTGCTGAGAGATTCGTGTATGTGAGTGTATGTGTGTGTGAAAATTTCATTTTGCCCCCAAATTTTCAAACTGTCGTGAAAGGCAGAGAAACCAACCTTTCAGTAATCATAAAACAGCTTTTATGAATTAGAGAGAGGGAGAGAGAGAGAAAGAGGGAGAGAGGCAGAGAACTTGACCCTCTTTGAAAGGAAATAAAGGAAAAGAAGAAAAGCTGATGTTACATTTTTTGTGATTACTCATATCCTAGGCTGGAGTGGAGGAAGTCAGTTATAATGGAATTTCACTTTTTTTTCTTTCTTCCGAATTGTGTCCCTGCTCTCTCTCTCTCTCTCTCTCTCTCTCTCTCTCTCTCTCTCTCTCTCTCTCTGCCTCTCTTTTTCCATTAGAATGAAGAGTGATTTGTGCTTGGTGGTGGTGGTTGGGGAACCAACACCACATTTTTGGTGTGGGATCCTTGTCTGGGTTGACCCAAGTCTGAAGGGCCTGAAGTTAGAGAGTTATGTGCCTTTTTGCAATTAATTTTCTAACCATACGGGAAGCTGTAGGCTGTAGAGAGGCAGGAGGGGAATTCCTAAGTCCAGTAAACACCCCAAAGACCATAAATAATTCACCTTCAAGTATCTGGAAGCGAAAGAAAAATCTTAAGCCATCTAGTGGTTAGTGACTATTAGGAGTTGTTTTATTAACACCGTTTAAAAATTATTTTCTTGCTTTTAGTTTTTTTAAGTTTTGTCTCAAATTCGTCCGTTTTCCCTGTAATCAAGGGGGCCTCACCTCTGGCTTCATCCAGCAAATGTGTGTGCAAGCAAGCTGTCGTGTGCCTCTTCTCAGGGTCCCACCAAGTTCTTGTGTCTTGGAAGATGGTAATTGTGGTAATGAGATATAAACGTCGTCTTGAGCCGTGCCTCACAGGACGCACCAGACAGCTTGACACCTTCATTTCAGCAGTCAGAAACTACCATTGTCTCTTATTTCTTGCTCAGAGCTTAGGTGACCCAGCCAAGAAGTAATTACACAGTTAGTCTTGACAAAGCTGGGCCTGTAACATTTTGGCCCCTTAACTTTGGGGAGCTTATTTCATTCTGTTTCACGTTTTTCTACGCCTTTGCCACTTTAATGACAAGATAGCTGCTTTCATTGCCATCCATGAGCCCACAAAGACTGGGGAGTCTTGTGAAATTTAGGGAAGAAACAGGAGGGCTTAATTTTTTGCAAATGTGGCTTTTCGGAAGTTGAAATGCAGACAGTAACGACATCCTTGTAGGCCATCAAATCTGAGGCTGAGATGGGTGAGCAGTGACTCCCGTTTAGGTGACAAATAAAGATTTTGAAAGGATATGCAGATAGGTGACAAGGCTTATCTGAAAGGCTGCCTCTTCAAGGCTATCTTCTATTACCGAGGTTCCAGATAATTCTTTATTCTTACATAGCGATATCTACGGTCCTGTAAATGGTATTATAATGAATTGTTACCGCTTTAAAATATAATCTTGTATTTGGAGGTTTCTATGCCAAGGTAGGCTTGACTATTATCCAAAGAAGAAAAAACCCCGCCATCCCTCCCTTTTTATTCGTTAGTGGATAGAAAGGAGACGTTTTCTGCTTAAAGAAAAATGGGCCTGTTAACTGATGATTGAACTGGTCATCCCACAGAATAAGATGTTCTCAGACCTTCTGTTCCAATAAGGGCTAATTATGCAGATGAGCCCGGGAAGGTGAGTGTCCTGCAGGTTGAGCTGGATGGGCTGAGACCAGTTCTCAAGAGCAGGGCATCTCTCTGCCTTCTGGCAGCCAAGCCGGCTGGCGAGGGCTGTCCCTGGCCAGGACAGGTGCCCGTGTGGCACCTCTCACACCTCCCTCGTGTTGTCTGCACACATCGGAGCTGTCCCAGCACCCAGAGGGACAGCAGCTCTCCGTGCCACGGTCTCCCAGTACCTGCTCATCCAGTTTCTCCCTCCGTTTTCCAGCCAGACATGCAGGATCCTCTCTGAGAAGATTCCAGCTAGGGTTCTGGACACAAGTTCTATTTCTTCTGACAGAGTTTATAGCAACGTTTTTCTTAATTATTCTTGATGATTTGCCATTGTGCTTCTTCAGAGGACAGAGATAAACATCTGGGATCCAGGAGAACAAAGTGTGACCTGAACGCTTTAATTATTGATAACTCAGTAACTAAAGGTTCCGAGATGAGGTCAAATGCCCTGGTGAACTGACGGTAGATGGATTGGTTGGCACGTGCAACCAGAGGCCGCATACCAGTGAACCCTGCCAAAGGAGATCAGCACGAGAGAGGAGAATCTCAAAATTAATTTGCTCATATATTGTTTCCCCCAATATGATCGGTTTCATTTTGTGTATGGAATTTTGAGGTGTAGGCCATTTTTGGGATATATTTTTAAATAATTGATAAGGTCTAGATTTGCCTGTACCCTCTCCAGTTTTTATTTTTAAGTAAACTTGTTGGCACACACACATATGTACAATTTTATATATGTGCATACATGTACTATATGTGCACAGCACATACATATATAACATAAGCCATTATTTTCAGTCTGAGCAAAGGGATTTTAAAAATACCGTTTTTGGCTTTGTGTGGTGTGGCACACACCTATAATCCCAGCACTCAGGAGGCAGAGGTAGGAGGATTGCTGTTAAGTTTGAAGCCCCCCTGAGACTGTACAGTGACTTTTAGATCAGCCTGGGCTATAGCGAGACCCTACCTAGAAAAAACAAACACAGAAACAAAAATACCCCAAGAAACAGAATAAAGTCAAATGCTAACAGATTCCTGTTCCTATGTCATAAAGAAAGGCCTTCCTTTATTCAGCCAGATGTGTTTGTTACGTGTCGGTTGACCCATGGAATTGTCAGCTGCCTCACTTTCTTACTTTGCTCTCTAAGATGTGGACTGTGGATCCCAGGGGTGAAAACTATGGAGACCCACCCCTGTCCACAAGCAGGCTTCCAATGCACACCCTGAGGTCCATGGCTCGAGAGAGAAGGAATCGGGCGAGCAATGTCCAGGGTAACCCTGGAGCCATTTTTTTCAGTCCCCCTTGAATATTGGCTTTCCAGTAATGCTTAGCTATATGTTTTGGAATATCTCTGTGTTCTTCTGCCATTAAAAAAAAGGAACACAAAGTCGATGCTCTGCAGCGTGAATGCACAGAGGAGGGAGCCCGCATGACCCGTGGACACTTCTCCCAGGGGGCCTTTGGTCCATGTCAACCCTAGAGCTTAGCCCGTCCTCTCCCCTTGAGTTTCGTGTTTCTCTGGCCTGTTCAGACTGGTCCATTTTAGTAGCGTTGGCTACTAAATTTTGGAGCTGAGATTCTGGGAGAATATTTATTTGGAAATGCACATGTGTTTACAGAGGAGAGAGCAGGGACCTCCGAGGGCAGGCAGAGCTAGCCTGCTCACTATGGCCGCCTCGCCTGACACAGCCCACGTATTCCAACCTCCCTAACGGCAACAAACACGCTGTCTCCTCTTCTCTGGCTGCTGCTTGCTCGGAAGTTAAATAAGGAGCCTGTTTCAGACACTTGCCTCCTGCTTTGGGTTACTTTACAGGGCCGGCGGCTCCCGGAGGTTAGACCACCCTCACCTTGGCAGCTTGGTTGGATGCACACAAGTACACACACACACACACACACACACACACACACACACACACACACACTGAGCATATACAGGTTTCCAGTTATACATAGAGGACCCTTATTCTTTTACATGAAACTAAATGCGTTTTAATTTTTTTATTATAATTTATATTTTATATTTATATTATATATTTTATTATAAGTAGCGATAATTCTGGTAATAAAAAGTGCAGGAGAACTACAGGACACATAATTTCGAAAAGTCACCCCTCATTCCTTGGTGTTCCTCCCCCAGGGCAACAACTGGTATTCAGACATTTGAAATCAAATACGCATATGAGCCTTTATTGCGTCTGTCTTTCTGTTTTCACTTAAAATAGATCTTGGATGCCTACCATTTACTTTGGCCTGCGTGTAAGGTGAGATGTATCGGCAGGGAGGGCGGATAGACAGACATGTATGTGATAAAGGGAATGAAGAAAAGAGTTAAATTTAGAATCTCTGTGGAAGGTGCGCAGATAGCCTCACAATATTGTTGTGAATGTTATTTTTCATGGTAAAATGGTGGCAAAGGTATGGCTCAGTCACCATGTGTAGCGTGTTTTATGTTCTATGTTATATAGAGCCGCCTCTGGCTTTTTCATGGTGGCTTAATGATCTTGTATATGAGTTACTTGGTTATTTTTGTTGTTGTTTTTGAGTTTTTTAAAAATTATTTTATTTATTTCAAGCAGAGAATATATATATATATATATATATATATATATATATATATATATATATATAGAGAGAGAGAGAGAGAGAGAGAGAGAGAGAGAGAGAGAGAGAGAGAGAGCGCACTGGAGGCAAGTGCCCTAACCACTGAGCAATCTCTCCAGCCCTGTTTTTGAGTCTTTGAGACAGAATCTCATTCTGCAGCCCAGGCTGGCTTCAAGCTCACAATCCTCCCGTCCTGGTGTGGAGTGTGGGGATCCCAGGCATGGGGTCCCCTCTTGATAAATACTTTGTTGCTTCCTTCCTTCCTTCGTCACGTCACTCAGCAGTGCCACAGGGGACATCCTCCTGCCTGTATCTCAGCGGAGCCGAGTTGCTAGTGGAAGAGGTTAGTTTAGTTCAAAGAGTGTGCTTTCAAACCCATTCTACAAAGATGGCCTGCGTGTTCCTTTGCACTGTAGTGTGTGTGTGTGTGTGTGTGTGTGCATGCACACACACTTACCATCGAGCTTCTTCTAGCCATCAGAGCTTAGATAGCACAGACTTGCAGCCAGCGATCCCCTGCTCATGCTCAGGGTGTGCTCAGCAGGTCTTCTTACGTTCAAAGAGGGGCTGTAAAAACACGCAAGTCCCTGCATTCAGTTCCGACTTTTCCCTCCTGTTTTGTTTTAAGTCTCTGGGTGACAGCAAGCAGATATGAAGGCTCTGCAAGTCCCTGACACAGTTGATCTCATTTGATGGACAAGGAAAGCCACAGGATGGGAAGGTGGTATTGGTCATTTTCTGACCCACCCCACCTGGCTAAGGCACTCTTGGCTCGAAGCTTGCTCTGAGGTTGGACCACGGGAGGCTGTTCCTCTGGCTGCCCATGACCTCAGGATGCTTATCCAGCCTGGTCGCCGAGACAGCGGCTCTGTGACTGTATATTACCTTTGTTTAGCTCCTGTCGAATACTGCAGAGGTGGCTGGCTACAGCATGCAGCTTCTTAGATAACGACCGTGGAATACTGCAAATGTCCTTTTGGGTTTTGGCTGAATAATATTTAAGGATTTTGAAACAGTGACTTAATTGTGTTTTTATGTAATTGATGGCGTCGTAGTAAAATGTATTGAGACACCACATCAGCATTTTTTAACTGTTCCTTGGAGAAAAATATGCTTATATGAAAATGGTTTCTTCACTTTCCACTCATGGAATTGGAAAAATGAAAAATCATTGTGCTTCCATCCAATCACTGTGCCCAGAAGATTCTCTAATTTTAAAGTGTTTTCCCCTGTGGACTTGGCCTAAATAATGCCAGGATCCCTCGCCTTTCTAAGTCGGATTGTCCCTTGTTTTGAAAGCAGAGGCTGTGGAGGCCGAGGGCCTACTGTGTTGAGAGTTGGGAGTTGGCACAGCACGCTGTGTGGACACATTTCAGGAAATGTCCACGTGCCCACAGGTTAGCATGTGATAGATCCCAGGCTGAGGGGCCTCCAAGCCTGGGGGCCCTCAGCTGCTTCAGACCTCCCACCTCTGCTGTCTACTTTGGGTTGGAAGGTTCTCTCGGTGTGGGACAGGGATCGCCCAGTCTCCAGGACTTGTCTGAATTCACCACGTGGTCTTGCCTTGCTGACATGGAAACCAGGATTTCCTGCTTTTACATGGCTGTTTCCATGGAACACATTGCATGTCTGCCTCTCTCTCTCTCTCTCTCTCTCTCTCTCTCTCTCTCTCTCTCTCTTTCTCTAGTCTTGCTAACCTTGAACTTGTGGTCCTCCTTGGCTACATCTGTGCTGAGGTCTCACACCTAACTTCAGTGTTTTCATTTTTTTTTTCACAGCATGGATTTTATTCTGGAGTCAAATTGCAAACATTAAACATAAAAACAAACTGAGCTGGAATTGTGTAGCTCAGTGGCAGAGCTCTTGCCTAGCAGGCCCAAGCCCTGGGTTCTATCCCCAAGCACCATCAATCAATCATTGAATACATAAATAAGAAATACACTAATCAATTAATTAATTTTTAAAATTAAAAAAAAAAGTTATCTTCTTCATTTATTTTTGTGGTGCTGTGAATGGAACCTAGGGCCCTGCACAGGCCAGGCCAGATTCCATCTATGGCTTCTCAGTTAATTTCAATTATGAAAACCGCACAAGACAACTAAATTAAATATAATAATAGTAATAATAATGGTAATGCTTGCAAAGTGCCACTGGTTAGCGGCTCACGGCCTGCGTGTGTGTGGACACCTGAGGGGCTGGCCGCTGCAGACAGAAGCAGGGGTTGAAGACGCCCTTCCTGCATCCGGACTCCTATAGGCTCTGGGGTTCCCAGAGAGGCAGCCTGTGCACAGTGTGATGCGGGACACCCAGGACGACATTGCAACATCTGGTCTCTGAGTCGGGGCCCAGCAGCTGTGGCACCGACCACATGGGCCAGCACACCTTTCCCAGGTCTGCGACAGTGCTGGAAGGTTGGATGGTGACCTTGGGGCCCAGTCGTCCATCCTTGGGTTGGAGGCTGCGGTGGTTCAGCTCCGATTTGCTAATGGGCAGCAGCGAAGTCCACGTGTGGCCAGTTCTTACTCGTGAAATCAGTTGTGGCTGGTTGAGAGGAGAGATACGTCTAATGTAGACTTCTCCTATATCAAATCCTTGTAGAGTTGACCAAGGAAAGCCCCAGCGAAAGCAAAGAAGGAAATAGAGCTGTACATTGACGGAACCATGCTTGGTCTTCAACAGCAAAGCTTGTGTGCCTTGGTGTCTGAAATAAATTTGATTTTTCACAATTAAACTTCTTTCCTGGAGCTTATTATTGAATCATAACATTTGATTCTAGTTTTTAAAGCCTCCACATCACTGAGTCGTAAAGATCACCAACATACTGAAGTGGGGTTCATGCAACACCCTCCCCAAAGCGTTGAGGTGCCTGCTGTTAGCGTGGTGTGGGCAGCAACTAACCACACCAGGATTATATACCCGGCCTGACCTCTGTCCTTCAGGTATTCACCCCATTGGGTCATCTCAGCATTTGGGAGCAGGGTGCTTGTTTAAACTAATTTCCATGTGAGATTAATAATGTTCTCAGTTTGGTATTGCTTAAAAAAATATCAGGTTCCAAGTAGTATAATACCGATGTAAGACACACACATGCATGGGTAAGTTTTAATAGGAAAGACAAGGCATGGACCTCAACATGGAAGTAAGTGTATTTTCTAGCTTGTCTTCTCTGCTCTTTCATTTTTTCCATCTTTCCTGTAACAGACCCATCTTGCTACCTCTTAGACTTGGCATTGTGTTGTATCAGAGATCTGGGCGGCCAGGCAGATGACAGATTATTGGACTCATTCATACTTCCCTCCATTACCGCTGTCTCTCTCGGTGGGCACTGGAGAGAGAGAGAGAGAGAGAGAGAGAGAGAGAGAGAGAGAGAGAGAGAGAGAGAGAGAGAGAGAGAAGCCCTGTTCACAAACAGCCTGCTAATGCAGAGAGACAAGAGGATGAATAGCACCTGCTTACTGACCTTGACCTTGACCTTGACCTTGCCTGTGTTTGGACCCTTGACATTCCTAGAACTGAATCTGCTTTGTGCACACACCTCCCGCTGCTGTTACATTTCCATGAAGTTCCAGGCTAACTTGGAGGCTCCATATTAGGCCTATTAAGAGAGACTCAATGTATACTCACTAAGTTTAAAAAAATAAATTCAAGCTGGGGCATGAGCCTTTAATCCCAGCACTTGGGAGACAGAGATAGGAGGATCGTCATGAGTTCGAGGCCACCCTGAGACTACATAGTGAATTCCAGGGCAGCCTGGGCTAGAGGGAGACCCTACCAAGAAAAAAAAAAGTCACAAGGATTCTTTGAAGAGCTAGGTGTGTTGGAATGCACCTGAAATTTGCGAGAGGGAGGCGGGAGGACCTCTAGTTCCAGGTCAAGCTGGGCTATAGAGCCAGACCTTAGTTCAAAGAATAAACAAGAAAATTGACAAGAGGTCTTTGAGGCATTGCACTAGTGAACCCCAAACTCCTTGACAAACTCTTTGGGTGTGTGTGAGGAGTGCTGTGAGACTGACCTTGATGTGAGAGCCATTGAACAATATCCATGTTTGTCAGGCACCTTTGGCAAAGGCCTCCCCCCCATTCTTGCATTAGATGCTCATAGGAGTGTCTTAGAGTTGAAATAGGCGGCTGATGGTCTGGGAGAGGGGCCTTCAGAGACACAGTGTAAATGCTTTGCTGTGCATGTATCTTCCTTATATGCAGTTTTACATCCTTTATCTATTGATAATTGCACAACAGTCTTTGATACTAGTCGCATTATGGTTTTGAAACCCTACCCTCATGAGGTTGCCTGCCTGACATCCCGTCCTGGCGCTCTCCTAACATCTCAGTGGGACCCTTCCAGCATGAAACCCCATGGTGCTCTAGGCTCAGTAGCCTCCTGCAACCAGAGATGGAAATGCTCCCCAAAGTTTCCAGGAACACCCAGGCTTATGGCTTAACTCATCCCTTAATCCAGCAAGAGTCGGGAGACACCAGCCTTGGCCTGGGAATGCTGCAGACTCAGGTGGTGGTGATGTGAGCATGCTCTTGGACTCTACCTGGCCACCGTTTAATTGCAGCTACCTGCAGAGGTCAGAGGACAGACAGGGCAGTTATTCAGGTTGTCTTGAGCAGGTGCCTGGACTCTGGAAGAACAGGCCAGGAAGCGTGCTGCCCTCAGCACAAGGACATCGGAGACATCCTGCCTTGTAGAGGGTCCAGAGCATCAGGTGTCTTCTCAGAGGGTATATTTTGGCTGGCCTGTTGTTTCTTCTTGTAACTGGGGATTGTTTTTGTAACAGTGATTTGTATGTGGTAGGCAAGAATTCTCCCATGGAGCTATATCCCAGCCCTCCATTTTCTATCATAAAAGGGTCTCGCTGAGTTGCACAGGCTGGCTTTGAACTCTCAGGACTGGAATTTGTGATCCTCCTGAATAGCTGGGATTTCAGGCTTGTAGTAAGTACCAGGCCCAGTATTTTTTTTAAGATGAAATAAATACTATTCACACAATGGAATACATAGAACGGTAAAAATAAAGGAACCTGACATGTCACAACTAGGTCTTTGAAACACCAGTGGCTGGTGCAAGCCAGGGAGTTCTTCTTCATAGCATGATGATCAAGTTACCTGCCTGCTAGCGGCGCCCTGTGGGAATGTTTGATTCTCAAGTTGGGTGAAAACCTGGTTTGCAGTTCTTTGTTATACTTACGAAACAACATTCACGTATGTCCCATGCATTTATTTTCCTTTTTTTGTTCGAGGTAGGGTCTCGCTCTAGCCCAGGCTGACCTGGAATTCACTCTGAAGTCTCAGGGTGGCCTTGAACTCAAGGCGATCCTCCTACCTCTGCCTCCCAAGTGCTGGGATTAAAGGCGTGCACCACCACGCCCGGCTTATTTTTCTTTATAGATGGGATCTTACTGGGATGCCAGGTAGACCTTGAACTTGTAAACCTCCCGGGTGCTGCAGTTATAGGCAGGTACCATGATGTGGATTGTTCCATGTATTTCCATATATGTTCCATATATGTATCAGATATTAAATGAGAAGTTGTTTCAGTTTTAGGATGTGGCCTCGATCATTAAGATCTTGTCCAGCTCTCAGTCCTGATTTGTAGAAATATTTGTTTGCAAGCAGAATGAGAGAGAGAATATGAATAGGCACACCGGGGCCTCTTGCCACTGCAAAGGAATTCCAGATGTGTGCTCCACTTTGTGCATCTGGCTTCATGTGGGTAATCGAACTACAGCCATTAGGCTTTGCAAGCAAGCACCTTTAACTGCTGGCCATCTCCACAGCCCTCAGCCCTGAGTTTTGAGTCATGCTGTAGGAACGTGTCACAGTGTAGGAGATTTAGTAAGAAACTTTACATCCTGTCCATCAGCTGCTTTCTTTAGGAACTGAAGGGCCAGGTCATTGCCTTCTCTCGGGCTTCACCTTAAGATTCCATGTACGTCACCCTGTTGCCTGTTGCGCAAGCCTACGAATTCCCACCTCAGTGACTAAATTTTCAGTGTGGTTGTACCCTCCTGTAATGCCAGCGCTTGGGAGGCAGGAGGCCGTGGAAGCGGGAAGAACTTGAAGTCTAAGGGCAGGCTTCACTGTGCCAACCTCCGGATGAGCTCACGATGGGGGTTTGCCCACAATCACTTTGTTCTTTTTTAATTAATTTTTTGTTTGTTTTTTCGAGGTAGGTTCTCACTCCAGCGCAGGCTGACCTGGAATTCACTCTGTAGTCTCAGGGTGGCCTTGAACTCATGGTGATCCTCCTACCTCTGCCTCCCGAGTGCTGGGATTAAAGGTGTGCACCACCACGCCTGGCTAATTTTTTTTATAAGTAGAAACTTTGAATGTATAATTCTTGTGTTGATATCACCATTTCCCTCCTCCCTGCCCCCATTCCACTGATGGCGTCCTCAGTGGGATTGCTGGAATGCTCCATGGGATGGAGGGTTCTGAGTTGTGGGAGCAGCAGACAGTTAGTGGAGGGGGGGCAATGCCTCTGGATAGACCCCCAACATGGCTCTTAAAATCTTTCCACCCCCTCTTCTGCAAAGTTCCCTGAGCCAGCTGGGGGAGGCTTAAGTCTGCCTCATGGTTGAACTCTTAGCGGCCTCTGGATTTCTGCTTTGGAACATTTGAGTCTCCTCAGTGTCTGTCTCCATCAGCCTGGCGCAGGTTGTCGGGCTCACTGTGGGGGCAGCACTCTGGCTCATCATCACTCTGTTCTATGGGCTCATGATTTGTGTCTCACTGATGTTCACACATGAATATAGTTTTTAAATGCCCGGTGAAATTCTTTTTTTAAAATATTTTATTTTTAAAAAATATTTTCAATCAGATAGATAGATAGATAGATAGATAGAGAGAGAGAGTGTGTACCAGGGCTACCACCTTTTGGGTCTGGCTTATGTGGGTCCTGGGGAATTGAACCCGGGGCACTAGGCACTGGAGGCAAGTGCCTTAACCGCTGAGCAATCTCTCCATCTCCAACCCCCGATGAAATTCTTTACCTATTGGAAATAACAGTATGGGTAAAATTCTTTTTGTTTTTTTTTTTTTGGGGGGGGGTTTCGAGGTAGGGTCTCGCTCTAGCCCAGGCTGACCTGGAATTCACTCTGTAGTTTCAGGGTGGCCTCGAACTCATGGTGATCCTCCTATCTCTGCCTCCCGAGTGCTGGGATTAAAGGCGTGCACCACCACTGCCTGTTTTGCAAAATTCCTAAAGTAGACTTTTTTCTCTCTCGTGTCAGCTAGAAGACATCTGTGTTGATCACATCCCTTCATCTGCAGCCAGGCTGACTTTCATGGCAGCGGCTGGTCCTGGTGTACTTATTTTCTTTCAGCCATTGCTAAGTTGTCAGGTAGTGACCTCCAGTTTACCTCAGTCTCTTTGGGGCCTTTTACGATAGCCAGCGTGTGGTTTGACTTTTAACAGGACCCAGTTTTGACGCCTGCTTTTAGATCCAGATGGACTTCTCGGGTCGTCAGTATCTGGCGGATGTGGTCAATGCAGAGTGAGCCGCCATTAGTTAGAGGCACTGAGCCGAGGCACCAGGTAGGTAGCAATGTCCCTGGTTCCCGGAGGGACCTGCAGGCAGGCACCGGAGGGTATTATAGAGCCCTTGCTCCTGGGGA
This sequence comes from Zapus hudsonius, assembly GCA_004024765.1. NCBI lineage: Eukaryota > Metazoa > Chordata > Mammalia > Rodentia > Dipodidae > Zapus > Zapus hudsonius. The sequence continues at coordinate 27,314 of PVHP010010342.1, forward strand.
CAAGGCGTTTTTCTACAAGTCCCGGTGCTGACCAGATCGGTTTCCTTTAGATAATAGAGATTTTTTTTAATCATTTAGCAATGGCAAGTGAAGATACTCTTATTGAATCAACTTCCTGCTAAGTTTCTAAGCCCAAGTCGGGTTTATGACATAATTGCTCTACATGTTGATACCATCTTTTATCATAATTGTTTTTCATTGTTTTTAATAAAGGGATAAAAATAATAGGAGACATTTTAGAAAGTGGAGGGTTTTTTTGTTCTTTTATTCATGATACTAAAAATTACCCAAAATAAGATATTTTGCAAAAAAAGGATTTTGTTCTAAAAGTGACTAATTTAAATCAGTTTATACAATGAACTTGCTAATGATCCACAGTCTAGGAGAGCATAATGCTTTTATACTGTTATCAGTTTTTATGAATAGAATGGTACAAAAAAGTTTCTATTGTGTTGTACAGTGAGTTTCACACAACCATCCTTTATCAACAGATGGCAACCGGTACATGAAAAATAATTAAAAAATAAAATGAAAAGAAACCAAGAATGAATTAAAGTGCTTCTTTGCGTTCCGATCTGCATTTTTGGTTTAGAATTTTTATGGTGAATTGCCATATTATCTGTTACATCAGTTTACAATGAGGCTCCTATCAGACATAAAACAGATTTATAATACCATTAAAATACAATATCAAAGAATGAATAAGCAATTCAATAAAATTACAATAACACAAAGATAAAATGAAAGCCTTTTCAATAACAGTTTTATGCAAGAACATTTTGCAGATAAATATGTGTTTATAGATCTTTTAAATGTACATTTATTATACTGTTCCTAATAGAGCCACAGGGGTTAATTTTTCCTGTGTGTTGTCTTTTATAAGTGGTTTAAAAGCTAGCTGCAAAACTCTTCAATAGATTGTTTTGAATCTTTGAATTGATTTTGGTAAAGGGAGCTTTTACAGTCCTTCAGCCCAGCGTTCACACACAAACGAGTCAATATGGCCCGGCCCTCTTGCAAGGGGTGCCTGGAGGATCCCATGCCACCTGGGACCCTGACATGAAAGAGACAGGCAGGGTAAAGTTTACAAATGAAGTTTGATTTTTGTGCCCTTCTACTTTGGTTGTTCAAGTTTGATTTCCTGAAAGGGAAAAAAAACAACCAAACCAAACCAAACAAAATCAAGCCAAGAATGACGAGCTTCCTTCTGGAGGTTCCTAGGGCAGGCAGTAGGGACAGATAGCGCTAGCGATCACCCTTGCCCTGTTGTTATCTGTGCCCCCTCTGGCCTGGTACTGGAGAGGCCATGGGGGGCTGCATTTACCCCACCCCGGTTTAGTGGGTCTCAATTAAACATCCTGTTTCTTTCCTTTGTCTTTCATTCCATCAAGATATTCCTTCAGGTGTGTGGTCAGTGTGACAGGATCCCTGGGTCCAGATGTGAGGGTCAGGGCACACTGCCGGGCCTAGAGATCATTGTCTCTAAGATGTCTGACTGTGACACCACCAAAGGGGTCTCCTGGGGCTGTGGTGGCCCTGGTATGGAGAAGCCCCCAACTGGAATATCTGAGGTATCCAGCTGGCATCATCACTGGGTATCCTTGGCTCCCTATCCTTCAGGACAGTTGGCGACTGGCCTTTTTCTGAGACGTGGCATGCCCACTACTGTAGAGGGGAAACCTGCAAAAACCGAATAAACAGGTAGCGTTTTGTAGATGGGTGGAAAAAACAAAAATCCCCAAGAAGAGAATTTGTACCTAGAAACGACAAAGTCCCCAGAAGCGCCTTTGGACTCCAGAGGTTCTTTGTTGTATCTCCTATGCAAATCGCTGGCAGGTCTTCTTGCAGAAGGATCGATCCTAATATATGGTAGGTAATATGGGTTGTGGTGGAGAATAAAAGCATGCAGAGAATATTTGGCCTGAGCATATGTGACTCAAATAATTGAGAAATAAACGGGGGGAAACGACCAGAAAGGCCTCAGAGGCCAGCTGGTTGGGGAGGCCTCTCCCCTTGGTCCCCTCTCTCTCTCCTTTCTCCTCCTCCTCTCTTCCTCTTCCACACTAGGTAGAAAGTAGACACTGGAACCTTCCCTTCCCGCACAGCCCCTCCTCTCTCTCTCCCCTGCCATGAAAATTTCGAATTTTGCTTTTTTACTTTCTTATTTCCTCTCTGTTCCAGAAAATTTTTAGTGCACGCGCTGCGGCTGCGGCTGCGGCACATAGCACGATTTCGCAGCCCAGGCTGTTTGATTGCACGAGGCTCGATTGCATCATTAGTCCTGAAGTGCCATGCTCAGTGAAACACGCCGGCATCTTGGACGTTAAAGTGGTATCCTGTTGTGTAGGAGAGAGGCCTCGCACACACCACTTCATCTTGCAAACCTGCCTTTTCCCCAGAGTCTCCGAGCTGCATTAGGTAAACAATTACAGGAGATGACTTTGGAGGGCCTCCTTCCCCCTTAATTCCTGCAGAGGCGGCTTCTTGCGTGGCTGCAGGCAGCACACAATGGAGTAAGTAGTTGCACAAACAGGCTTTTGAAGTCCTGGGGAACTCCCACCTCCCCCCAAAGCCCAAGATGAGCTTCCCACCAGAGCACTTGCAGATCCTCCCGCACACGCGTTGGGCATCCTGGCTTTTCCCGGTCCGTGGATATGTCTTTCCTTCCCCTTCCCCATCCTGCCCGA
>PVHP010010342.1:32500-47951 GCA_004024765.1 Zapus hudsonius
AGCATATTTATTCATACTGTGGCTTCATAACTTGCTACTTTGCTTCCCCTCTCTGGGAGTTCAGAGCTTTCCCAAGGAGGCTGCCAAATCCTAACAGTAAATGCTACTTGCTAACTAACCAAGTCCCTCCCTGTAGGCTGAGTGCTTCTCACACAGGGTCCCTTCCAGAACACTCTATGATTGTGGCTTGCCTCTGAGCAGGCTTAGCTCTTGGGTCCCTTTCGCCGCCACACTATCTGACACATTGGCATACCGCACATACCGCCTGAACAATATTATTTACAAACGTTTTAACGCAAATAAATTTATTTTTAAAAGGAAAGTATGTCACTCCTATAAATGAAGACCCAGAATCACTTGCCATAAAGAGAAAATAACCATAAAAATAAATGCCGTGAAATCAAACAATGTCATTAAATTCTAACTGGATTCTCTTGCTTGCCTACAGTCTGTATCTGATGCCTTATCTCTCATTTTAAAAAGGGGGGGAGGAGATTAGCAAGTGGTAGGGAGGTGCTAAAGACCTGTAGTACCTACTGGATGCTTTTCCTGAAAGCAATCAGAGGGAAAGAGACAGACCAGACAAGGGAGGGATTTATGACTGGGATCCCCCCCCATTGTGAAATTGTCTCAGGAATCAGACACAGTTGGCTTTTGCCATTTTCAAAAAGGGGTCCCCATGTCCCATAGCTTAAGAACTGTTCCATAGGGAAGAGTTGGAGAAGGGAGGGGACAGTCCCAGAGGACTCTGCCAGCAATGGCGCCGTCTGCCTCCGAGTGTTTGCTCTGAGCCATCCAACAGGAATCACCTCCGCGGCATTGGAGATGGGGTCGGTACAGTACAGAGACTGGACCTGAAATTGCATTCCGTGGTCATTGATTTCAACCTATCTTGTTCCATGGACGGTGAATGCAGATCTAGATCTTTCTTTGATTGGTTCTGGGCTTGTTTCACTGAATCCTCAGTTTGAACCTCGGCAGGGGAGGGCACAATGTGCACCATGAGAACAGCATACAGAACACCTTTCTTTCCTTCCCCTTGGCACATTGAAGCAGCTCTGGGCAAAGGTGGTGCCATCACTCCTATACATTACGTGGGGAAACTGAGGCCTCCATGAGGGGCTGGCTGTACTCGGAAGTTTCTAACTAAGGCCTTTGGGGGCACACTATGCCAGCACTCTGCCCCTGAGCCCTGTCTGCTCCTCACAGGTGGATTTTAGGCAAGGCCTCTTCCGCTTAGCTATATGACCAGCCTGTTTATTATTTATGTATGTATTTATTTTTTATTTTGGAGAGACGGTGTTTCAGTAAATTTCCCAGCCAGGCCTTGAAACTAGTCCAGGGAGACCTTGAACTTGTAATCCTCTTGCCTTAGCCTCCTATGTAGCTGCGATGACAAACGTGGGCAACCAGATCTGGTTGTGAGTGGACCTGCAGCTGGAGTTCCATGTTCCATGAATCCTTCCCCCCCCACACACATTGGTGTGGGTTCCCCCATATTGGTGTGGAGTCCAGGCCCTGCCTTCCCTCCTCCGTTTCCTGCCTCCATGGATGCGGCGGAGGGGGATGGGAGGTCTCTATAACCAAGACCTTCAAGGGATAAACTTGTACAGTTAAAGGCCAAAAACCTGTTGGCTCTTGTCTCTCAGCCTGAGAACGCCCCTGCTGGTAAAGGCAGGGTGGACCCTGGCAGGACTGTTCTCCTGCCTCCTTCACAGGACTGTCTTTGGTCTGATTGAGCTGGGGACGAGGCATGAGCTCACCTCTAAACCCACAAGCCTAGAGTTAGTAGATTAAAATGTAACTACTCCCTGCTCCATTCTGGCTTGACTGCTTAGAAGAGTCACCTCCTTGACGTTGGTTGGTGGCTTTCTTGGCCTGAGACCCGGAGAAGACAGGCTGGTTGGTAAAGGCTTTGCTGCCACCTTGTAGAGGTGACTGTCTTCCTTCCTGAGTTCAAGGCTCAGCCATCTGCATAGATGAGTGCTTCCTGCAAGGGTGGAGCCTGGTTGGGGACTGCTCTGGTCACCATGGAGATCCTGCCCTTGTCACTGTAGGGATCATCCAGCAGCTTCCCATCACCAGAAATGACTTCCTTCTCTGAACGCCCGGCCCGTGCTGGCTTTTGTACTAAGCGCTTCACGTGCAGGATTCCTGGAACAGTGCTCAGAAGCGTGTGCTGTGTTCTCATTCTAAAGGGAAAGAATTCGAAACTTGGTCAGGAATGGTAACTTCCCCTTCCCCCAGATGTTCAGATAGAGCAGGACATGAACTGGGGGCCCAGAGATCCTGGCAGCCATTAGTGTCCTGCCCTGTGGACCCCAGGGGGCCGCCACTCAGCCAGCCCATCTCCTGTGCATTTTCTCCTGGCACCGAGCACTGTGACCTCGGCTCACTCATCATGCACCAGGGCTTTGCTGACCCCCCTGGATGCCAGTTCCTGGGACTGGATTAACACCAAAGAGAAGGGAATGCACCAGGAAGGCTCCTAATGATGTCTCCTCTTTCTTCTTCCAGGTTCATTCAATTTTTTTCTTTTCTTTCCTCTCCTCTCCCTCTCCCCCTCCCCTCTCCCTCTCTCTCCCCTCCCTCCCTCCTTTCTTCCCTCCTTTCTTTCTTTCTTTCTTTCTTTCTTTCTTTCTTTCTTTCTCTTTTTCTTTCTCTCTTTTTTTCTTTCCTTCGTTCCTTTCTTCTTTCTTTGGTTTTTCAGGGTAGGATATCACTCTAGCCTAGGCTGGCCTGGAACTCACTATGTAGTCCCAGGCTGGCCTTGAACTCATGGCACTTCTCCTACCTCCCTAGTGCTAGTGTGCGTCACCAAGCCCCGTTCAGTCAATTCTTTGTCTCCCTAGGGCCATGGTGGGGTAAAAGACGCAGGAAGGTAGCAAAGGGACATACAGCGTGATGAATGGCACCTGGGGCTCTGGCCATGAGGAAGCCATTGCTTAAGTTCAGGGAAGGAAAGGGTACGTGTTTGCATTTTCCTGTGAGAGACCTGGGGACCCCGTTGAAATAGTTTGAGCAGATGTGTATGGAATACCATCTTGGGCTGGTGCTCACAGGCCCTGGTACCACCCTGGTACCAACCTAGGAAATCCTCAAGGGGAGGAATGGGAAAGCTGCCTTGTTTGTCCCAGAAGTGAAAAAAATAAAAGCAACACTGAGGTGGACTTCTGAAAGTGGGGGTACCCCAGCAGAGTCTTGATATTTTACAAAAAAATATTTTTTAAGAAAATGCTGGTGAAGGTGTGGAGAAATAGGAACGTTTTTAAAAATATTATTTATTTATTTAGAAGCCGAGAGAGAGAGAGAGAGAGAGAGAGAGAGAGAGAGAGAGAGAGAGAGAGAGACAGAGAGACAGAGAGAGAGACAGAGAGACAGAGAGAGAGAAGAGATACAGACAGAGAAGGAGCACTCCAGGGCCTCCAACCGCTACAAGCAAACTCCAGTTGCACGTACCACTTAGTGCATCTGGCTTTATGTGGGTACTGGGAAATCAAACCTGGGTCATTAGGCTTTGTAGGCAAATGCCTTAACCACTAAGCAATCTCTCTAGCCCTCTAAAATTTTATTTGTTTATTTATTTATTTATTTATTTATTTGCAAGCAGAGAGAAAGAAAGAGAGGGACTGGGCACACCAGGACCTCTTTTTAAAAAATATTTTATTTATTCATTTTCAAGCAGAGAGAGAGAGAGAGAGAGATTGAGAGAGAGAGAGAGAGAGAGAGAGAGAGAGAGAGAGAGAGAGAGTGTTAGGGCCACCACCCTGGCTTATGTGGGTCCTGGGGAATTGAACTCGGGGTCTTAGGCACTGGAGGCAAGTGCCTTAACCTCTGAGCCATCTCTCCAGCCCACACCAGGACCTCTTGCCATGGCTGAACTTCAGTTGCATGCCCCACTTTGTGTGTTTGGCTTTACGTGGGTACTAGGGAATTGAACCCTGTAATGTCAGGCTTTGCAAGCAAGCATCTTTAACAGCTGAGCGTCTCCCCAGCCTCCTAGCTGAGTCTTCAGGGAACAGTATGCCAAGAGCAGTCTGGAGGACTGACTTTTGTCTGCGGATCACCTCACAGAATGCTTTCAGGAAAGCTATGATTGGAGGATTGAGGACCCACCAGGCTTCTACACTGGTGGATTTCCTAGTTTGGGCTCTATTTCCAGACCTTTCTTGACGCTTCTTGTTAGTGTTTCTCTGTCTTGACTTGAAGCTTCTTAGCACCAAGAAGGCATTCAGTAGGTTTCAGTGATTCACAAATGCTGAAGTAAGTGAGGCTTGGTTGTGTCTTCTTCTCCACCAACCCTGCCTTGGGCTCCTGTTCTTACAAAGTAGTTCTTCTACTTCCTTGCAGAGCTGTGGCTCTGTCAGTGTGAGACACTGGAGCCTGCCTTCCTCCTGACGTTCAGGGGGCCAGAATCTGCCCTCCTCACTCCCATCTCTCCTAGCTTCTAATTCCTTCACTGCCCACCCACTTGTTTCATTCTCTTTGTTATCCCCATGTCTGGTCAACAGGGTCTGTAAATGGTGGTCTGATGAGACATTAGCAATCCCCAAGTCCTGGACCCATAGCTCTGAAGATGACCAGGGAGCCCACTGCCCAGCAAAGCTCTGAGTAGCCATGTTCTAGAGGCACCTGGGAACGCAGCAGACCCCATGGACATGAGCTTACAGAAGAGCCAACTCGTGGTTTAGCCTCAGAGAAGATGGCAGAGAGGTGGCCTGTCATGGTGAGGGGGCCCTGGACAGAGAGTTAACAGATTTACAGTCTGGTCTCAGCTTTCCCATGAATTAGTGGTCTCTCTGTGCAGTCCCTGGGGCTTCATGTTTTTCTCTTTTAAATGAACTTTTGGACTTGGCACCTAGCTGCAAGATTCCTGTTACTTCCTCAGGTTTGGAATGATGGTGTCCAGAGCAGGTGCAGCCAGACTTCAGCCCATCTCCTTCGGGAAGCAAGCACCCCCATTATGTAGAGACCACTGGACAGCCTCCTGATACTTAGTGGGTGGAGGACTTCCACACAGCATCTGACCAACAGAATGACTATTGTCACCAAGCGGACATTACCCCTGAGTTCCCGTGAAGGCCTGTGCAGGGAAGAAGGCAGACCTGTATCATCCAAGCCTGTTTCTAGAGGGGACTGATAGTGTCATCAAAATGACATCACCTGGAGTGATGGCTCATGCCTTTAATCCCAACTCTCCGGAGACCGAGGTAGGAGGATCACCATGAGTTCGAGGTCACCCTGAGACTCCATATTGAATTCCAGGTTGGCCTGGGCTAGAGGGAGACCTTACCTGGGAAAACCCAACAGAAAAAAGGCATTTATCCTCTCAGTCCACACTAGAGAAGGAGCTAGGGACCCTTGGGCCCATGTGTCCCTGGTGAGTATTTCTGGGCTGTCTTCACATTGCCTGTTGGCTAACTCTTCCGATGCGATGCACTTTTCCTTCTTATGACTTGATTAAGGACACAATAAACCCTGGCTGTGATTTGTATCTATTTGTAGTCGCATCTCTCAGTTTTAATTTCAGAGATGAGCTGGTTTTCAAAACACCAGAGGAAGGACACCTCGGTCCTATTGTTCCCTTTCCTGGCCAACACAGCCTCAGCCCAGCATTGATGTGTGCAAGCTGCTTGCCACACCTGCGTGTCACCGCTATGGAGCGGGAGACAGAGTATTAGGGATTTCAATTCTGCTTTATTTTCAACTTGAAATGGAGGAAAACAGACAAAAAACAAATAAGAAAGCTAAACAGTTGCGTGAGAGCTAGCAATTTGCTGGGCTCCCGATGACAGACACTGCATTATCATAATTGTCTCTTCTACATGATGGGACAGAAAAATAATAATGTCATTTTATTTATAGCTGGGGTGGCCCCTTTATGAGAGTCATACAAGTTTCTGCCAAGTGGAGTAGGTCAAATGACATCTTTTGATCAGGCCTGTCCAAAGAGATCAAAGATGAGTGGCAAGTGGTGGATACCCAACGACAGACCAAATCTAAAGCAGAAATAAGGCTGCCAGAACCTGCCAGTTACCCATTAAAGCCCGCCTCAGGAAGGCAGCCTGCTTGACACGTGGGCCGAACACCTAAATCAGCCAAGCGTCAGTGTTAAAATTGTGTATTATCATTGGAAATGGCTATTATTTCCTCAGTAACATTTCTGTTAAGGCTTTGTATACGACTGACCCACGATCAGAAGTGGAGTTTGAAGGAGGCCAGTCCAGAATGCCTGCCTCGGTGACATCTTGGCTTTGGCCGCATGCCACTTGGTTTTTTCATTGTCAGGTCCCCCTGGCCCTTCCTTCAGCTCTGCTGGGCAGGTGTGTTTACCGGGGAGGGTGCACCAGGGCTCGCGCCTCCAGCCTGAATTATTCCACATCCCTAGACTCCCTCCAGCTTCCCATCTCCTCCTCTGCCATGTGAAATTGGTCTCATCATAGGTGACATCAAGTCCAGAACCTTCCCAGAGCACAGCAAGAGGGAAGGACTAAGTAGATGGAGAGATTGAAGAAACAATGGTATCCTCTCCCACCCAGACTTTGGGGAATAGGGCAGGCTCTTGGAGCCTCACATATGCTGCGTGCCACACACACACACACACACACACACACACACACACACACACACACACACACTCCCAGGATCGGGTCAAGGCATCTTCCAAAATTACAGAGATAGATGTGATTTTTTTCCTCAAGCACTTGAGTTATGTAATTAAATTGGGCTTTGTGGTGATGTTATTTAAAAGGCTTTGGTGAGGAACAATTTACTATCTTGGTTTTGGCTTCTAATTTGTGGGGGTGGGATGGGGTGGAATACCAAGAAATATCAAAGAAATATTTAGAACGAGGACTCCCAGAGACTGTAGGAGAGAACTCTAAATCCTCACGTCCCAGGGGACGCACAGGTGGTGCTGTGGGTAATTTTTTATTCCAAAGCGTATGCTGGAATGTTAAAAAATATTATTAAACATTGAGATGAGTATACTAGTTAACTAATTAGTATGTTTTTCTTTTAATAATCCGGGTGTATTTTCCTTCTTTCCTACCTCTATTTTTCTACATGTGGTAACCCTAAATAACATATTTAGAAGCATAATTAGTTATAATTAGAAACAAACAAGCCTAGCCTAAGGTATCTCTAATTTATTATAAAGGAATACAAGTAAGGGTAGCAGTTGGAAAAACCAGCATCCTTTGCTGTTAATGAGAATTTTGTTACAGACCCAAGTGCACGTCCACAGGCGTTACACACACTTACACCAGTGATGAAAGTCACTTGTTCTTGGCTCTTAAAAGTTTTCCAGACCTCATGTTTCTCCGTCACTTTGCATCAACTCTGTCTTTAAGTGATGGAGACACCACGTCAAAGTCCTAGCATCGCTCCTCAGCGATGAGAAGAAGGCAGACATTTGACAGTTAGACCTCTTGGCAGGAAATTTGGTCGGGAAGTCCTATCCAATTTGTCAAGCGGTCTTTGCTCTGAAGGAAGCTTACGGCCCAGCCCTGGAGTGTCACCTGTCTGGAAGAGACCCCCACCCCCACCCCAACTCCATCGGAAGGGATGGGTTGCATCTCTGTGGCCACCCAAGAAAGAATCCAGTCCCTTTTCAGTCATTGCATGAGGAAGACATTCACCTTTGACATTTGGGCATTCCAAAAATGTGCCTAGCCGGGTACTTTTTTTTTTTTCCCTGTGGCTTCTACCCCAAACCTCTATGTAAATGAAAGTTTAAACAAATCTGTGATCATGTTGGCTTTCCGTGATTTTTTAAATTTCTCTTGAATTATGTAAAGATGCATCACAAGATATTTACAATTTTTTTTTAAAAACAGATATTCTTTTTATATACTGATAAAATTGGAAACTTGGAAGCATATTTGGCAAGTGTAAACAGATGGTTAAAGATATTTGCTGGGAAGTATCAGAAGCAGTTATTCCTGACTTGCCTGCTTGGCTAAGCATTGCTCTGAGAAGTCACCCTACAGGGCCACAGAGCAGGGACAGGTCTCACAGTGCCCTGGGCCCAGCGGGCAGGAAGGCTTTTCTTCACCAAGATGTGGTGAATCTACCCAGGATGTGGGCTCTCCTGTGCTCTTCCCCACAGACTCAGCGAAGGGTTCCTTAGCCACTGAGAAGGTTTTAGTGTGGTCTTCTTAATGAACAGTGCCTGGCTATAGGGGGCTCCCTCCCAGGGACCTGGGTAAATCATGCCTTTCTCTCTCAAAGGTAAGAAAGTAGTGCTTTAGTTTTTGCCTGGGGAACAGACTCATTTTCCTTCATGTTCCTTCAAAGGCTGTGACTGCTTAGTTACATAAAGGCAATTACTGAGAAGAAGGAAAGAGGAAACCGACACACTACCCTTTCCCCCCCTTTCTGGATAACAGAATTCACCATCTGAAACATCTCAAATATCAAAATCTGTAGTGCAGGGGATTTAGCCTAGAATTTCTCGAAATTACCTAATCGTGGGGTGTGTGGTTGTGCGTGCGTGTGGGCAGGTTGTAGGGTGACTGGAGATTGGGGTACCCAACAACAAAGCTGCGGTATTTTTTTTACAAGCTTTTAAAGCCCGAATGCTTGTGGTGCTTGCTAATCTGAAATGCTTTCAGTACAATTGCTCAGTAGCAATAATCTGTCAACAGATTACAATTTTGCTTAATTTTAATGTGGCTAGCTTAAGATGGTTGTATAGTAAATTTATGCAACTGATCACAGTTATTAAATTACTGCATCTGCAAAGGAAGCAATCAAACCCCTTATTACAGTTGCTGTGAGTGAATGCTAAATGTCAAGGAGTTACCAGTGCGCTGCGGGGAATCGCGCTCCAGTTAAAGATGCATAAAATATCAGCACTTTTTTTAATGCCTGTGCATTCAACAAAGACTCCCATCATAATTAACTGGTATGGAAATAAATAATTTTTACAAACTACCTTAGAAACAGTTGTGCTACGGTTTTTGTCAAAGTCGGCTGCTCTTGAAGCGATATTTAAGCCCTCAGACACATTTCCCTCTCACTCACATATGCTATAAAATATTTAAATCTCACAGAGAGGTTTGAAAATGATATTATAAATCCAACTCTCAGTGCTAAAAAGTAATTTATGATGATTAATTTAATTATACATTTTAAGGTTTTGATATTTTAAAAACTTGAGATTAATTTTCTTTCTTTTTTTTTTCCTTTTTTCTTTTCTTGGTGATGGGCCCAGTTTGACAGTATTGGAGGAGGAGCTATTCTGTCTGTAAACAACAGAGCAGCACCTAAAGGTGCAGAACTCCCAGGAAGGTGGAGAGGGAGAGTAGTGTTCTGAGATGCTGCATCCAGGCCCTGTGTCTGGGTCCTGGCCCTGAGCAATATCAGAGCCTCCTCCATTGGGGAACTGTGTCTGCTAAGGTGTGTGCCCTGTGAGCTGCGCGTGGAGCATGCGTGCAGGACCCAGCCGGCTCTAGAAGGACTTACCATATAAACCATGATCCTTTTCTCCCATGGGGGCTAGGTCCTGACAACAAGATCTGTCTTTCAGAAACCCACTCACCTTTGCTGTCACAGGCCATCCGCTGATGTTATCCCAGGTGGGCTCTTGGAGGTCCCTTTGGCAGGGCCCAGAGCCTGCAATAACCATCTGGCTTTTAGAAATCAGGCCTATGAGGCCTGGGGACCTTTCTGAGTTCTTTTAAAGGAGGGAAAGGTGACCCACGCACCAGATAGGAGGGGCCTCATCCAAGCGCTGAGATAGATCCTCTAGTGACTCCGGGTGGTGGAGACCCTTCCAAAGCCAAGCCCTGTCACTCAGACTATTATGAACAGAGCCTGCACTTGCTGACAGCTCTGGGCAAACCTACTGTTGGCTCCTGTGTGGACCAAGTGGTAAGCCAGGGCTGGCCTGTCTGATGATGGAGGAAGGACACCACTGGTTCTCGTGTTAGGATGCAGGCCTGGCATGTCCCTGGCTCTATGGAGGAGGGTCAGTTTCCAAGGGGCAGGGTACGCAGTGATACCGGAGATCTGGAGCAGTTCCCTAAAGTGGGGTGACTCAGCACATCCCACCCATTGTGGTGACAGGCCCTTTTTTGTGAGACCGCAGCTCCCTAGGTAGCCTAGGCTGACTTCCAACTCCTGACCCTCCAGCCCTGACCCTCCAGTGCAGGGATTATAGGAGTGTGCCACTGGTAGCTTTTGTCTTGTGTATTCATTAATGCTCATTTGTTATAAGGTATTCAAAGGATAACTTTGTAGGGCACCAGATGTATAGAGTTCCACTCATATGTCGGTGGACACGTGTGTTTGTATAGATGCGCACACCTGGATATGTTTATATGTATATATGTTTAGTTAGTACATACTTACATTAAAAAATGAAAACAGGGGCTAGGGAGTTGACTCAGCAGTTAAAGACACTTGCTTGCAAAGTCTGACAGCCTGGGTTCGGTTCTCCAGTACCTATGCCAGATGAACAGAGGGGTGCATGTGTCTGGAGTTTGTTCCAAGTGGTAGGAGGTCTTGGCATGACCATATTCATTTCTCTCTCTCTCTCTCTCTCTCTCTCTCTCTCTCTCTCTCTGCTTGTTTCTCTATCTCAAGTAAATAAATATACAAAAATGAAAATAAACCCACGTTACATTATTTCCCCAGCTTATCTTGCTTCTGTCTAGTAGAAAATGAATCTCCCCAGATTTTGGCAAAGCCGAACCTAAGTTAACGTGTGGCATCTTAAATATAAATCTTGTTTTAGATGTCACTTTGGGGTTGGGCATGGCAACTCTGTGCTACTTTACAACTTGCACACTGAAGAGTTATGCGAGTGTTTATACAACTTACACACTGAAGTTATGTGTGCCTGTGTTTATACAGCTTGCACACTGAAGAGTTATGCATGTGTGTGTTTATACAGCTTGCACACTGAAGAGTTATGTGTGCCTGTGTTTATACAGCTTGCACACTGAAGAGTTATGCATGTGTATATTTATACAGCTTGCACACTAAAGAGTTATGCGAGTGTATTTATACAGCTTGCACACTGAAGAGTTATGTGTGTGTGTGTTTATACAGCTTGCACACTGAAGAGTTATGCGTGCATGTATTTATACAGCTTGCACACTGAAGAGTTATGCGAGTGTGTTTATATAGCTTGCACACTGAAGAATTATGCGTGCGTGTATATACAGCTTGCACACTGAAGAGTTATGCATGCATGTGTTTATAAGTTTGCACACTGAAGAGTTATATGTACACACGTTTATATAAAGCCCTTTGTGTTCAGTATCCGCAGACCACATCATCCACTTCTTGCAAACACTCAGAAAAGAGAATGATTAATTGCAGCAAGTGGGAGGCTGAGGCAGGGGGATATCAAGTTTTGGGCTAGCCTGGGCTCCATAGCGAGACCTTGTCTCAAAAGGATCCAAACCAAGAACAAAGAGAAGGCATCAGTACTGAACATGGACAGATCATCTGTTTCTGGTCACTAGACCTAGATGATACAGGATAGCAATGACCCGCAGGGCATTTCTACTGCCTTGGGTGTCATAGATGGTCCACCGGGGATTCGAGGTGCGTGGGGGGATTGTGGAGGTTATATGCAAATGCTGCTTATCCAAAGGGGCACCAATCTTCCACAGATACCAAAGGACAATGGTGTGATGTGTGTATACATACACACACATGGATATATATATATATATATATATGCAGTGTTTTGAAGTGAAAGTAGACAACGGTTATAAAGACTGATTAGGGACACTCCTGCATGTTTGTGAATAGGGAAAGACACAAATTTGACTTAATAAAATGTACAAAAAATAGACTATCTGAAAAGGAATGAATTTTGCTTTAAAATTCTATATAAATATTATATACCAACGTCTGAAATGAAATCCATTTAAGTTTTCTGTGTGTGTAATACATTTCTTTTATTATTATTATTATTACTACTACACAAAGGCTTTCTAGCCCAGCCTGGCCTTGAACTGGCAGTCCTGCCTCAGCCTCCGAGTGCTGGGATGCCAGTGTGCCATCAGCCCTCTGTCCTGTGCAGCTCTCACTGAGCAGGTTGGATTTGAGGAGGAGCCTTGTATCTCTTCATGCAGTGTGCAGTCTTCCACCGCGGGTACCAGTCCAGCCCTCTGCCTTCTATGGCACACACGATCTCAGAGAGCTAGGCTGCTGTGGGAGGTTAGCCCAGGTCTGCAGGAGCATGGACAGTGGGGGAAACTGAGGCAGTGCAGGGAGGGCCCTTCTGCCTTCTGGAACTCCTGATTGACAGCACCTCAGTCTAAAGTCATTCTAAGGACAGGATACATTTCCCCAAACTGTTCTGCAACCAGGCTGCGTTTCTTGGTGAGCCAGGCCTGTTTTCCCAGCTGCTTGGAAGGCTGAGGCAGCAGGATTCCGAGGCCCAAGGCCAGCTTGGGTGACTCAGTGTGACCCTGTCTCAAAGATCAAAAAGGGCTGGAATGTAGAGCCCTTGCCTTTTAGTGTGTATGAGCTCCTGGGTTCTGGGTTCCAGCCTCAGCATTACAGAGAGAGAAAGAGAGGAGGAGAGAGGGTGAGGAAGGGGAGGGGAAGCGAGGAAAAGGAAAGGAAAGGAAAGGGTGATGCTTCCAAGGATGGTCATCAGGTGCTTGCTCGACAGGGACCTCTGAGGGCCAGCTCACAGGTGCTGCTGCTGAAACATCTTGCGGAATGTAAGGTTCCAGAGCTTTCCACTTGATTGGCACTGTGTGAGTGGGACTCAGCGAATCAGGGGATGCAGGCAAATCCGCCTCATGCATGGGTGGTGGGAGGAGGACAGAGGCAAAACATGTGAGAGGGCCCAGACACCATGGTGGCTTGGATTGTCACCAGAGTCATTGTGACGTCACTTCCACCAGAGCCCAGGGCTCTTTGATGACTTCCTGAATGGGCCCACGGACTTTCTGACCCCCTTGTTTTTCAAGGGAACCATGTACATGAGCCTCAAGGTGCCCTCTACTGAGGTGTCCCTGATCAACAACCATCTGGTTTTATGTGGACACTGGGGAATCAAACCTGGGTCGTTAGGCTTTGCAGGCAGGTGCTTTAACTGCTGAGCCATCTCTCCAACACTATTATTGTCATTATCATCATCATGATTGTGGTTGGGTCCCAGGGCTGCTAGACAAGTATGATACCACCATGCCACCTCTACCCTCTTACGTTTTTTGATGTTGAGACAGGGTCTTGCTGAGTTGCCCAGGTAAGCCTTGAACTCACTTCTCTCTTAGCCCAAATCAGCCTTCAGCCTGCCATCCTCTTGCCTCAGCCTCCCTGGCAGGCAAGTACCCCTGTACCCGGCACCCTATTTGCGGCTTCATTCCAGTAATTGCTCCTGTGTGCCTGTCATTTTGCCTTGAAGAGTAAGATAACATTGGACATGTGGGGTTGGCCCTCATGGCCAGGATGCTGTTTTCCGTTTGACATAGAGGGTTTGGGGGACAAAAAGTGAATGCTGTCATCTGTTCACAGAATGACATGGCAGGGATTCCTGACATGAGTCCCCATCCCCCTCTTGAACAGGCTGAGCTGGAATCCCACCCTGTCCATCCCCCCCAGGCTCGCCTTGCCTCACCATCACTCCTATCGTAGCCAAGGGGGGAAAAGCGATTTTTAAAGATTCCCTAATGGTAATGAAAAATATTCTGATATAGCATTAAGGATTTTGCTCCTGAAATGTGTTTAATGTAAATATGCTGTCAGAGACCCTTCAAGTAATTGACACAAGCAGATGATTAGCAGTGTTCTCCACGGTGTTTTTGCATAATCTTACATTTTGACAGAACTCCTCAGCCGAGTTTTATTGTCATGCTTCCCAACCAGCAGGACCTCCCCTCCCTGCCAACATTTCCTTTGTCATTACGGCTCTTGTAAGTGGTCATTTAACTGGCTCAGGGTGCATGTAGGAGTGTCATTACTGTGTATTTGGGAACATGTCTTCCTATCTGGAAACCCTTCTAAAAAGGAAACTTCCTGCTAACTTCGATGAAACCAGGTGAACTGCTTAGCAGCCCCGAGCCTGGACTGGTGGGGCAGTCGCTGACCACCAATGTATTCAGTTTTTATCTACTTGTTCATTTAGTCCCAAAGGTATTAAAATTTTCATGGCTGTAACAAAACACCTGAGCAAAATAATCATGGAAGGAAGGACTTATTTGGCTCAAGGTTTCAGTCCATCATGGTGGGGAAGGGTGTGGTGGAACAGAGCTGCTCACTTCCAGGTAACCGGGAAGCAGAGAGACAGAATGCCCATGCCTGCCAGCTCTCTCCTCCTCATCCTCCTTCTCCTCCTCCTCCTCCTCCTCCTTCTTCTCTTCTTCTTCCTTCTCTTCCTCTTCCTCTTCTTCCTTCTCCCCCTCCTCCTCCTCCTCCTTTTATTCAACCTGGGCCCCCAGTCATGAGATGGTGTCACCCTTGTTCAAGGCAGGTCTTATTCCTAATTAATCTTCTGGAAACAGCCTTACAGACACACCCAAAGGTGAGCTTTAGTCTTGTTGGTGCTTCTCATTTCAATCAAATTCGCAATCACAATGAGCCATCATACCCAGCAAGCTGTAGGACTGAGGAAGGGATCTTGGTAGTGAGTCCCAGCATGGCACAGACCCGGGCCAGATCACCTAGAGCCAGTGTGTATATATATGTGTGTTAGGGGGCGGTAAGGATGGGGAGAATCTGACTTCCAAGGAGCTCCTTGTAACTTCCTTTCCGAGCTGGGTTGTTTTCCCTCCTTCCATGTTAAATTGAGTTCATCTTTGGTGTTATAAAAAAATTGGTGTTCAATTATAATCATATCCAACTGGCCCAAATTAAACTGCCCTGATCCATAGCATTCAGAACTCCATACAGTTAAGTTACATTAATAGTCAATATAATAAACCCTCACCTTTATTGAAGCTGTTCTGTTTCTCCTGCAGCTCTTTAATCTATCTCAATAGATTTCTGGTGTACAGCATGTATAGATCTGGCCAGTGACAAGGGTTAGAGAGTCTTGTAGAACATTTACTTGCAGCTCTGAAAAGCCCACATTCATCAGAGGTTGAAGTCGATCAGATTGTTCCAGAATCAATGGAAGGCTTGTGGGATCCCTCTTAGGCTTGTAAAGCGTTCACCTGCTTTGGAGAGAATTCACACACTCACTCACACACACACACACACACACACACACACACACACACACACAGGCTCTCCCTCTCACACACACTTCTCTGTCTTAAAGCCATTTATCTCAGAATGTCAAATTGCAATAATTAACCATTATTGATCTTAAATTCAATTAACTTCATTAACACAGGTCATGATGAGGGTGCTTGTAAGGGAAAGGCATTTGACAAGTGTCTTTCCTTGTGTGACATTACATGTTCACAGTGGCAGCTATAAACCATTCATACTGTTGCTGCCATGAGAGAGGGTACTCCAGGAGGTGGGCTGTGGG
>PVHP010010343.1:0-47904 GCA_004024765.1 Zapus hudsonius
AGGAGGTAAGTGGGAGGTGATCTGCAGCCATAAGGGTTTCCACTGAGATGGAGCCAAAGTCATTCTGGACCAAACTCTGATCCAAGCTGATTCGCCTATGCAACAACCATGGAAAAACCGGACAGCTTGGAAACCTTGTTGTAGACTATAAAAATACCTCAGTGAGACCTTGGCAAAAAGACCAAAACTTCTTTAGCTGCTCCTAAGTGGTCCTTTCTTGCTGGCCCCTAGAAATGCTGATACTTAGGGACTCCAGACCCCCTCTCTTCACCTGTTTCCATTGGCTTGCTCAATACAGAGGCAAACTTCTTCAGTATTGCTGTTACTCATATGACTGGTGTTATTCCAACACATTTGCAATGGGTGAGTGTCAGTTGCTTTGGGATGCTATAACAGATTACTCTAGATTTGGTGGTTTATAAACAACCTTTATTTCTCACTATGCTGGGGCTTGAAGCCTGAAGTCAGGATGCTGGCATGGTGGGTCCTAGTGAGGACTTCCATTTCTAGCTTGTGCATGTCTGTGTCTCTCATATTCTAACAAGATGAAGAGAATGCTCTGGTGTCTTCATCCCGTTGAAAGCTCTGTTCGTCTCATTCAGGAGGACTCCACATTCATGTTTATGACTTTCCAAAGGCTCCATCCCCAAATGTCATCACATTTGAGCTTAGCTTTCAACATATGAATGGGAGGTACTCAAACAACCTCTTCATAGACAGATATAAATCACAATTTATTGGGCTGAATTCAATCCACGTTCTCTTTCCCTTTAAAG
Organism: Zapus hudsonius; assembly: GCA_004024765.1. Taxonomy (NCBI): domain Eukaryota; kingdom Metazoa; phylum Chordata; class Mammalia; order Rodentia; family Dipodidae; genus Zapus; species Zapus hudsonius. Next base: position 777 of record PVHP010010343.1, read on the forward strand.
ATTTTCAGTCTGTGTATTCTTCCAAAAAGTCATCCAGCTGCTCTCTACTCTTTCCATCACCTGTTCAACTTTTCTTTATCTTTGAGATTTCGGCCTAGAAGTCTGGTTTCTTTGAGGATATCTTAACACTCCAGAGGAGACGTGGACAGAGCCATGGCCTAGCCCCAAATCCAGCTAATCTCCCCACTGGGCTGTGAGCTCTTTGAAGACATCTTACAAACACAGGCTGTTCTTCAAAGAGCATCGCCATCCCTTTGTGTAGACACAGGAAGTAAGGACACAGAAGCCAAGAGCACAGTGCACCCAGGAAAGGGCAAGCAGCTGTCCTACTGAGGCCTGGCCTAGGGTCCAGCTGTGCCCTTCCACTGCACATCACCAAGCTGGAGAACACACGAGGGCCTCCCAGTGCTGGACAAACAGCTTCAGAACAGATCTTGAGAGACTCTTGTCTACCTCAGGTGAATCTAATATGGTACCATAAAGGTTTGAGATCCGACTAGTATTTTGATAGAAGACAGCACCGTGGGAGTAATACAGGAACAAATGTTGAACTGACTGCAGAAAGAAGCGATACTTCAGGAAAGGTTGAACATGAAGGAGTCCAAAGATGTGTAGTCACGGTTTAGCATACCCATAATTATTCCCGACCTTCTAGCAATCCTTCAGAACTCCCTTACATGACACAAGAACCACCCCCCAACTTCTCTAGGATTATCGAATGGCTACAATAATCCAAACTCTGGAATTTGTGTCTTTGGTTGTGCTGAAGGAGGAAGGTCCAGGGCCACATATTTCTGGGGAGGAAGGCTTTGATGTACACTGTCAGATAATCAGAAATAGGCTATATGAGTCAATGAGTCACTGCCCCCTCCTCCCCCCCCCAAAAAAAAGAAGTCTTAGAAAGTTTAAGAAAGATGTGGCTTTTGCTGATTTTTACTACCATGGCTTTGTAAGGACACCACTGTCCCGAAACAGCCTATATGTACACATTGGCTTCTCCCTCAACCCAAAAGGCAGACAGGTCCAGGTAGGTTAGGTGCCTGGTCCATAGTCACACAGGTAGGGAAGGGCAGACTAGAGGTAAGACCCTGTCTCCTAACTCAATGCTTCTAGAACTTAATATGCAAATGAATCACTGGGAATCTTATTAGGCAGATTCTGATCTCTGTGGCTCAGATCATAGGCAGGGATCAGAGGCTGGGGGTCACTGGCTGAGATTTCAGGTTCTTGTGTCTCAGGATGAAGAATTTCACCAGGAACACATGGTAGTGACCAAGATAGTTCTTCAGATAGGTAAAGACACTCCTGAGAATTGGAATGGGCTAGTTCAAAAAGCCCTGAGCCAGGAGTCCTTCCTTGTACAGGGCATTTATATCCCCTGTCTTCTCCCACACTTTTTCTTATGTGCTGTTTTCTTGCGTATAGCCCAGGTGGGGAAGGGTCTGCATTCCTCTCTGCTTCCAGCTGGCTCCTTTCAGGTGCACCTCCAGGCCTCTCCCTCCACAGCACTACACTCCTGTCACACTGGAATTCTGGCACTGAACAAACTCCCAGGGGCACCAGTGTCACTCCTCCAGACACCCCATTTGAGCAGCAGAATTCTGTCCGTAGCAATGTCTCCTCTTCCCCACTTTCCTCCACTGTGGAAGAGAAAGGCCAAGACTGTAGCACAGTGTCCCTTTGGTGCCCAATTGGAGAAGCCCCTGGCCCAGGGCGAGATCAGCTAGGAGATGCCAGCTTTTCATTTCTCTAGTGATACATTCTGGCACTGTGGAGTCCCCTCAATGGGAGGAGAAAGCCCTAGCAGAGGGTACTCCATGCTGCATCCATCCACTTGGAGACTATAAAGTTTGAGAGGATGCAGCGAGCATCTCATTATTGTGAACACAGGGAACTGCAGCTTGTAGTTTAGCATAATGATGAATATTCATGGGCTTCCAGTAGTCGGTTTCTTTAGGATTCTTAGGCTTGATATAAAACAGCCCCCTCCCTCTCATCACCCAGGATTATCAAGTGGCTATAATTAAAATCCAAGGCAGAGTTCCCAAGTTGGGGACTCCAGTGCTGATCTGGGCCTCCAGCAATAGCACGTTAATAACGCCTGGCACTGGAGACTCAGCAGCTCATGGAGGCTTTGGAATCCAGTGCTGTCTGCAAGACTGAGACCCCAATAGCTGGGTCTAGTTTGGGTTTATGTCTTCTTATCTCTTAAAAAAGATATTTGTAACAACAGTACCCCAAGAGCTTTTATAAGAACTAAACAAAGTCATCTATAGGATTCTAGAAATTATAAAGAGTATATCACTGCACTTGTCATTATTTTTTAAATCTGGTTTTAACAATTTCAAAGGGGTGATGATGTACAGGGTATCAGTGAGTGTGGAGAACTGTGTAGTAAGTTTGATGCTGTAATAACACTTTGGGCATTTTTTGGCAAGTCCCTTCAGAATTTAGAAGCTTAGAGGTTCAATATGTAGCTGGTAATGGGTGAGCTTCTGGCTGATGTGGTACTCTGGACTGATTTTCCAAGACCCATTACGTACAGTAGGCTGTGCTACAAGGCAGCCTAACATCAATGCTAGCGAACACTGTCCTCATTCGTGTGGTCAGTCAACAAATACTGAACAGCTGCAATGGATCAGGTCCTAGGCTAACTCATAGGAATGTGGGAGATTAGGAGATAGATTAGCTAGACAGTCAGAGTCCAGCCTCTATGACCTCACAGTCACAACTTTGACCCCCTCAGCACGTCCCTAGCTCCACCTCGATGAAGGGGGTCTCTCATGAAGGCCCTCCTCCAGCACAATTTTATAATCAGGCAGAGCCAAGGGTCTCATGATCTCCTGCTCTGACCTGCACCCTGCACCCCTCCCCCCACAGAGAGAGAGAGAGAGAGAGAGAGAGAGAGAGAGAGAGAGAGAGAGAGAGAGAGAGAGATCAAGCTCTGCTAGGAATTGGTGAGTGTAATCCTTTTTCTCGCAGAAAGCCAGAGGGAAAGAAAAGAAAAATACTTTATCATGGATCTTGTTCCCTAAATTTTCTTTAAAAGCATGTACTTCTTAATTTCTTTCTTTTCTGATGATTTTTATGAGTTCATCAGGCCACATGGATTTCTCCATTCCATTTTTCCCTTCCCCTTAAATAAATAAAATGCGGTACTTGTTTAAAACTCTCTCTCCATCTGAGTCTGTCAATTCTTTGACGTACTTAAGATGTGAACTCAGGGTTTGGGAGTTGCCAATATTTTTGGCACTGTGTGTGAGCCCCATATCAGGAATACCGAAGAGGAGTAAGTCAGATCCAAGAGCTTAGAAAGCTTTTGGTGTGAAGAGGAGATCATTCAGTTGCATATGGAATCATAACTAATCATACACGAAGTGCTCTGTCTTCAGCCTGAGTGAAAGTTGATCTTCACACGGTAGCGCTGTGCTGTGTAGGGGACATAAGTTCATAAGGTCTCCTCTGTCTCTTGCATTTGTTAATATGATCTTCCAGCTATCAGCCAGGAGCCACACAGCAGAAGGACCCCTCACTCAGACAAACAGCTGCTCAGTGTGGTAAGGAGAACAAGGGTCACTGGAGGTAAAAAGATCTGTGTCCACCAGGGCCATTCTTTCACAGAACTGCTGACTGGGGGGTGGGGTATGCAGACACTCCATGTGGGGCTTTCTCTCCTCCAGCAAGAGCTACAGTAGTATCCTTGAATCTAGTCATGGACATGGAACCCAAACCCCACACTGCTCTCCCTCTACAGACTCAGACTGTGCAGTCATTGAGACTTTCTATGTCCTCAATCTACATCCTCCTTCTTGTCTATGAGGGGCGACATAGGGCTGCTCTCTGGCTGCCTGTGCATCCAGACAACAGGAACTCCAGAAACAGCAATGGAAAGAAATGGAGGAGGGAGAGAAGGTGCCTGGTATGCAATCTCTGGCTCTCTGGAAGCTTCACTGTGGCTCCCAAAATGGAGCCCTCTCTACAGAGCCACCTGTCTGCATTCTGATAATGCCCCCTCTCTTGGCCCTGTCTGGCATAAGTCATGGGTCCAGGAGTCCTGAATTGCCTCTTACTGGTTTCCTAACCCATGCCCACACCTTGACAAGAGTCCCTTTAATAAACTTCCTCACGTTTCCTAGTCTGAAAGTGCCATATGCTTCCTGTGGTGACCCACATGACACACGTCTGGCTACTTCCCTGACCTAGCTGAGCAGAAAGGTATGCACTTGCATGTAGAGAAAGCAAATGAGGAAGGGCTAAATTATTGGAGCTGGAAAATACCTTAGAGACCATTCCCAAGACTTCCTTCTGCTGTTGGGAATGGCCGTGGTGACTGACCCAGCAGGACCAGTTGTTCAGATCCTCTGTGTATCGAGTGCTTCTCATCTTGGTTCATGTAGATATTTCAGTACCACCTACTTTTTTTTTTCCAAATTCGCCATTGTCCTTTATTACATAGTGAGAAGATACAAAGAATAATGTGCCCAGAACCTCACTGGAAGGAGAGGGTCGAGTGAACATCTGATCCTAGCACTGTATGACTAGAAAGTATGTGGTCACCATACAGGACGGAGTGGGGATGGAAGTCCAGAGAGAGGATATAGGAGATAGGAATAGAATCATGTGCTCCTGGGAACCCACCAGGAGCCCCTGTACTCCAACCAGCACGTTTCTTTGTTTCTTGGCCTTTGCACTGCTGACATTCCGGCCAGATTCTCCTTGTCTTACACGTTGGTACTCAGCAGCATCCCTAGGTTTAGCCACTAAATGCCCCATATCACCAGCCATTGCAACCAATATATTTGTAGATATTGTCAAATGTTTGTGGAGGGAAAAGTCTCTGTTGAAAACGGCTAGTTTGAGCCTATTCCCCAAGTACTTCTCTGACTTTTTGGGCTGAGAATGATTTAAAGCAGGCCCACACATTGCCTCAGAGGACAGGGGGGTCAAGGCTGACTGAGGGCCACAGGGATGTGGTACTGGAGACCTTCCGAAGTAGGCAGTTCATTGTAATATCTGATTTAAGTGATTTCTCAGGGTGATGGGTATATGGCAAGCCTGTTTCGATGATGAAGTTGTCCTCACAAGGCCACAGGTCACAATCCAAAGTAGCGATGACTGTCCCCCAACTCTGCAAGTACCATTTCTTACACAAAACACAGCACCATCCACGGCTACTTCTGTAGAATATACTTTTCTCTGTGCCTTGTACTTAGAGCTTGAAAAACAAGGCCAGCCAACACTTGTGGTATCCTCAATCCTTTGCCTGGGAATCTTGTTACCCAGAAACCCACTCTGCCTCAGAGGATGAGCTCAGATGTACCCCCTGGAAAGTCTGTGTGGGTAGGAGCCCTGTTCTATGCACTCATAATAGAATTTCCTTGATATTTTCCCCATGACTACTTCCTGAGTAATAGACTATAATTTAGCCTATGAAAACACAAACATATTTGTTAAGTGAAAAGGAAGACAGGTTATGTAATTGAATATACAATCCACAGTGTAAAAGACCTACAGAAACGACTGGAAGGTTAATTGTTGTGGTTTGAGTGTAAAATTATCCATAGTCTTATGTGTTTGAATACTTGGTGCCCAGATGGTGGTGTGTTACAGAAGGTTCTGAGATCTTTAGGAGGCGGAGCCCTGTTGGAGAAAGTCAGTCACAGGGTTAGGCCTTGAGGAGGTTTTAAATAGCCTAGGCTACTTCTTGCTCTCCCCCCACTTCTGACCTTGTTGCGATGTGATCAGCTACTTCCTGCTCCTGCCACCATGCCTTCCATGATACTTGCTTTCCATCAAAATTGTAAACCAGATCAACATTTTTCTTCCTTAAATTGCTTCTGGTCAGGTACTTGTTTCCAGCAGTAATAAATAGCTAATACATTGACCGTGGGTGTTTCTCAGACTTGTAAGGTCGCTGCTAACTTTGCATCTTTACAATTTTCAAAACAAAAACAGTGTCTTGAAAACATGGGATGTTTATATAATCATAAAAATAGAAGGCATTTTGAATAGCTGTTGGCATCTGTGGTCTGTCATGGGTATAACTTCTCTGTCTGACATCAGCATCCCGGCTTGGCACAGAGAAGTCAGACCACCCCCTCTTTCTCAGTCAAGAGCTCGGAGTCCAGGTGACAGGGTTCACGAATGACCTGGACCCACTCAGTCAACGCAAACTTCGGGCATAGGCATCCGTTGCAGCACCTGCTGTGACCAGAAGACTAAACAGTTTTGATGGCACAGTTCTGAGCCTGTCACCTGAGTTACTGGGGATTTAGATCTGCTCTCCTTTGCTGGACTGGGAAGTAGAATGAGGAGTATCTATTGTCATCAAAGGCGCCACCAGGATCCAAATGAGGAAACTGTTAGTCCTGGATCAAGCCAGCCCTGAAGCCCTTAGATACTATTCTCCTTCATGATCTGTTCAACTGTCACATATCAATAATTGATTCTTACTAAAGGTTAATGGGATAAAAGCAACTGTGTGACTCTGAGGTGTCATTACCTTCACCCTGTACCATGCATGTCCTTCTTACCCCTTCTCCATCCACAATCCTTTTCTCTTTACAACACCAGCTTGCTCCGTTGTACAGATCCCTACACAATTCATGATTTAGATGTGTCTGTTTTTGTGCCTTATAAAAATGAAATCCTAACACATGCGGTCTGCTGAGAATTGCTTTTCTCGCCCAATGTTACCTTTCCAAGATTCATCTCTATATTTCCAGTTAGTTATAGTTCATCTATTTTCAATGCTCTCCTCACTTTCATTTCTCTGTAAAAAGAACTTAATAGGAGTTGCAAAAGTTCTAGCACCTTCCAAAGGAAGGAAAAGGCACGTAAGTAAGAACTGCAGAACTGTTCCCAGGTTTCCGACACTGAACTAGGTGCTTTCAAGACACTGTCCCTTCCATCTTCAGAAGAATCCTGATCAGTGCCTGCCTCCACTCAAGGGTGATGGTGTAGGTTCTCACCCTTCCCCCACAGCTTGGAGGCAGGCCAGTGAAGGCTGGAGGACCTGTCTGTTCTGCTCACCCTCTTCCTAATCCCCCATCAGATTTACGTATCCATCAAAGATAATGTCAGTCAGCCTAAATGTCAGTCAGCCTAAACGTCAGTATGATAATCACATTAAAGATTCCCTATTTAGTGCTTGAGAAAAATGACTCTGAGTCTACACTGAGCTCCAGCCCCAATTCTTGAAATACATAGGGGCAAAATACTCAGGTTTCCTCATCTATAGATTAGGGCTAGCCATAGGACCTGCCTCTGTGTGTGAGAGAAAGACTGACCAATCACAGTCCAGCCCTGGCACATGTAATTCACATCCTCTCCACCTACATACTCTCTTTTCACTTCCAGGACAACAGTTCCATTTCATTCATAATTCCTCATCTTTATTCTTGTAACTGCTTCCCAATGTGGCATCTGCAAGCCCTCCTTCGGACAGTTTCTAAGAGGGATATTTCTAAAACTTCAATGTTATTTTTTTTTACTCTCCTGCTTACAACTCCCCCACTCCACTGTATCATTCATTAAACAGGGTCTTCAAGTTGAGAGGATCAACTTATATTGCAAAGTTTTTGATCTGCTCACAGTTCCTAGTACCTAGGAAATCAACCGTTTCCTACCTCTTTGTATATTTTGTTCTCTCTGCCTGGAAGGCTATTCTTCATCCTGTTATCTCCTATTACCCCAGCACAGCATGATCCCTCCCACCCCTGCACTCACATAAGAGCGGACCCTCTCTTAAACCGATAGCACTTTGAACACACTCTGCCTGTGGACACTACAGTTACTACACTCCTTCATGTGCTGTTCACCTGTGTCCTTGACTTCCCAAAGGCAAGACATGCTCGTATCCAGGCCCCTGTGATCCTCAAGGACATTTGCTGAAGTAAATGAAGACTGGGCTTGGTTTAGGAGGTAACAAACAGAAGTACACTGTTCTGACCAGGAGAGTCCCTGCAGTTCGCCTGCAGACCGACAAACTGGCATATTAGCATGTTATTTATTAGACACTGGTACAAGTTCATTTTTATAGACATAGCATCCATTTCAATGGCTATGTATATATCCACAGTTTTCAATCTGCTTTTTTTTCCACAAGAGGAAATCATAAAAGAAATCATGGGAGGAAGTGGGGTTGATGGTGGTGATAAGTTCTCTGCATTATTTTCTTCAAATAGATCCAGGAGAAGGAGGCGCCAGACTAACATAGAAGCTGACACTCACCTGGAAAATTAACTTAGCACAATGGACAAGATGGCTATAATTGTATTCCTCATCTATCTTATTTAAATTACCAATGTATCAACACTGAATTACCCCACTGTTTCAGTTCTGGGAAATTTCCTATTGCAAAGGTCCTTACAGAGAAGTCGCAGTGTGATGAAAGGAGCAATAAACCTTGGAGCCAGACAGTTTTATGATTAAGTTCTGGTGTGGTACTTCCTGGCTTAGAAAATGACATCATAGAGTATTAGTTTCCCTGTCTGGGGCTGAACAATGGCATCTAATCCATGGTGCAACTTCAATGAGATGAGGCAATGCCCGTTCAGTCTGTACTTGGTAGGTGCCCTGTCAGCCTTGGTGCATAGTGTAATTCCTTCCCTTGGCCGAGCAGGGAAAAGTAGACAAGGCGCAGAGGCAGTGGTGGTGACAAGGGGACACTTGCTCGCCCAGTCCTAGGCTGTCTCTCTGAGAATGCTGAAGACCATATTGAGGAATGCAATTTTAAGGAGGACAGGTTTAAACTAGTCAATGAAAGAAGACAAATGGTGGTTCCATATAGAGGGTAAAGCAAGCTACTCTGGTTGCAAAGTCTACCTTAAGTGTGCTGGATGGCCCTGCTACCCATTCTTTTTCCCCTGGCTCGTTACCTCTTAAGCCCTCTACCCAGTTTAAGTGAGCATATTGCCAGCCAACTACAAGTGCTTTGCTCCTAGGCAGGCACACACACACACACACACACACACACACACATATTCTGAGCAAAGAAATGCAAGAAGCGTGATTGTTGATCACTCCTTAAGCAAAGCTACTTGCTCTGCACACCCTCCTTCCTCCTCTAGGACTGGTGCAAGCGGAGTCATCTTTCATCAGGAAGATTTTGGGGGGGAATGGAACAGAGAAGCACAGAAACCAAGTTTCTAGTGACTTTGTCAAACACAATGATTCTCCTCTTCCAGAAAGCCCAGCTGCTCCCAACATGCTTCTTGTGAAGTCTCTGCTATATGATCATGTTACTCCATCTAAACCAATATGCTAAACTAACCACACCCCAAGGAAGACAGGGGTCCGAGTGTGGCAGAGAGTGAGGTCTGAGATGGAAAAGACAAAGAGAAGACAAATGACTCACTTCTAGCTTCCAGATGACAAGACCAGGATTCTGGGATGCTTAAAATAAAGTCTCCCTGCCCCTATGCTACTCAAATGAATGGAATAAAGATAAAGATAATCCAGAGGGTGGGAAGCCAAGAAGACATACACTCTGTGGTTTTGAACATGGAATGAATGCTTGATCCCCAGCCAATGGCGCTGTTTGGGAACCCGTAGGAGGTGCAACCTTGCTGGAGGAAGCGTGTCTGTGTCACTGAGCAGGTCTTCAGGAACTATAGTCCAGCCTGCATGCTGATGTGAATATGTGATGCCGCCTCTGTGCTTATGCAAGTAGAATCCGTGCACAACCCTTACTTCAAGCAACAGCCTCTCCAACGTGTGAAGGTGGCCCTCCATGAAGTCTCATCTTATGCAAGAAAATAGCCTGCTCATTCATTCAGATCTTCTGGTTATAGACTACTGTTTTTGTCTGTTCAGAAATTCCCTCCAATGCTGTGTGGCCTTTTGAAAACACATTTTTCTTTCTTTGTTTCACAAATAAATAATCTGGACTTTTCAAGAAATTCTGAATCAAGTAATCTGAAGAGGTACAAATGCATTCGATGACAGATGTCTGAGAGAGGGAAGAATGATGATTATGGTGAACCAGAAAGTACAATCAGGACCTGTGTTTGCATTACGTTCTGAAGTTTTCAGTCCATTTTTTTTTTTAAACTTGTGTTTGGTTTTGGGATGGAAGCCATGTTAGCCATGCAAAGCACATGCAATAGCAAGATAAAACCAGTCTTGTGAATTCTGGTCTGAATGATCCTAAGGGTCTGAGTCTTCTGCACGTCCTGTAACTACAATAGTAGTAGATGTCTCCTTGTGCTCAACTAATAGCCTCGTGAATCCCCTACACTCTCTTCCCACCCTTCTGCCCATTGTCTGTGTCCCCGGAATCTGACTGTGCAGTAATACATCAAGATAAGTCCTTCAAATTGTGATTTCTGGATTGAATTGGTGATAAGAGACCCAGCATGATTCATGCAGGTAGGAGGAGATAAGTGCCACTGTCCTCTCAGCTTCTTCCTCCTTAGTTTGCAATGACTGGGTTCCTGTACTCAAGTCCCTGGCTCCTCGGCTGGCCCTCTACAATCTAGAGGAGCTAGTAGATTCAGATAGCTTTCCCTTGCTCTTTTAGGCCAAAGAACCGAAATGATTACCCACTGCAGCAATCTGTGAATACTTGACATCCTTTATGTCTGTTCTTCACCCTTCTCACACATCTTTAAATAGATCTTTCTCTAAAGCATCCTTCTGAGTTCACCATCTGTTCCCTCCCAGAGCCCTAATTAATTCACTATCAGTCCTCTTCTTGGTATACTTCCAATGGGGGTGAGGAAGGGTCCCTCCTAAAAAGTCCAGGCCAGGTGTCTTAGCATGAAAAATGTCTCTTAGGGTTGGGTATGGTGGTACATGCCCATAATCCCAGCATGCATGATATGAGGCGGGAGAATTTTAAGGCCTAATTAATGAAAACTTGTCTCAAAAAGAGAAAGATGAAGATAAGAAATATATATATATATTTCTCATTTATATACATATGTATATATATTTCTCATTTATATGTTTCTCATTTATATATATATTTAAATATATATTTCTCATCTCCATCTTTCTCTTTAATTTATATATATATTAATGTACATATACACACTAGCACATATATGTGATGCAGTGTTAATTAGATTCCCCTAGTGGTCATCCAATTTTAGTCCTTTCAACAAGTTGTACTCAAAGAACAGTCTCTTCTCTTGTCCAATGTGCATGGAAAAGCCCATCAAAAAGTACCATTCCCTGGTTCAGAATGCCAGGATACGTTCTCTCGGATGTTTTTGAAATGAACTCAGAAGAGTTATTGCTTTGGGGTGGTGACTCTAGGAAGTGATAGACCTAGGGGCTACTGTGGCTATGTTTCAGCCCAAGAAGAAAGTTGATCTATTACAGGAACCAAGTAAAACTGAGCCCCCAGGAGGTAGAAAACACTGCCCCTGGTACAAGTGGGCTTTGTGTTTGAAGACCAAGTTCTTGTCCCAAAGAACAGCCTGATTACAATTTCTCCACATCCTATCTTTGCTTGACTTCTTCACTACCATTCTTTTGAGCACAGGTTCCTCTCCTGGTTAACGCAACCTGTTGGAGGGGGAGTTCAGGAATGGGGTGCCTCCAAGTGACTAGGAATGTGACTCCATACAGCAGGGTCGAGCTCTAGGTAGTGAAATGCCTGATGGATGCTTGCTTTGTAGTTTATAAATGACTTTCACACTCATTTCATTTTAGCTTTCCGACAGTTTTGGGGTAACAAATAGGGCAGGGAACATTATCCTCTTTAACTGATATGAGTCCTAGGGCTCAGAGAGGCAACATTCCCCAAATAAAGCTGTTTTCTGCTTTAGTCTTTGGCTTGGTGGGACCATGCCAAGGCTTCCCTTAGAGAAACCCCGTGCCTGTGTTCATACAATTTGTTCCTAGGTAGTTCTTGGATTATATCCACACCTCATCTCTCTGTTGACTTCTCTATGCTGTGAGCACTCTGCATGCTTTCTACCTTGAGAGGTACAATCTGTTCTCTTCCCACCTCCAGCTTAAATTCTGGCATTCAACATGCCAACCTTTTCCCTTGACGATGTACCATGTCCTTCCAAGTTTATGACTGATTCCTTTCCCCTGATTTAACTTCCATGTTTACCTCAGTCATTTCATGAACTGTTTCTGTTACCAGCCCCACTCATATTGCTTGATGTGAACTTGACTTTAGACTCAGAAGGTCAAGGATTCCAGTTAATCTGACTGAGTCCAGCACTCTTTCTAATGAGTGCCAGTCAAGGTACATCCAGGAGCAGAGAACGGCACCTACATACTTACAGACATTTTATAATAGTGCTATTTTTTTGTGCATGTGCCCCGAAGCATCTCTGGCTCTGAGAGTGAAACGGTGTTATAAAGTCTCACTTTCAGTAGCAATGAACAATCTCATCAGGAAAAGTGTGAAAGTTGGAACAATACAGTGTGCTCTTTACAACTGAGACAAAAGATTGAAATAGAGGATACAGCCAAAATTAGCACCAAAGCAACTCCCACTGATGAGAAAATTATCTGACAGCAAATTACACACCGTGTGACACCAAGCGCTCCCCTGACATCTAAGGCATTGGGTTCACCACAAAGAAGCAGAAGGGGGAAAGTTAGACAGATGCACCGAGGTGAAAGGCACGGGCAAGAATTAATGTTTGCGATGATTTACAATTTCCCAGCCTACATCAGTCCTATGGATCTCATTGTTAAATGCCCAGGAGCCAGGCATTGGCCCAGCCACTAAGGAGGTAGAGGCAGGAACACTTCAGATGGAGAATCTGACTTCTTGCAGTGCTGGGGACCAAAGTCGGCACCCTGAGTAGAATACACAAGTGTTCTACCACTGAACTCTATCCCAGCTCCATCCAGGAGTTTGAAACCAGCCTGGACAAGTTTTGAAGACAAAATAGTCACAAGCTCTGATGGAAAATGGATAGCCAAGGACTCAAGGCCCCAGGCCAGTATCTAAATCAGGATGACAAGAAGGAAAGGCATCAGATCCACTCTGGCTTCAGAAACTCACTTTCCAAGGGCAACTTTCTTGTGTTCAGTTAGGTGATATTGACCAGGAAAAGGATCTGTTGCTGCGTTAGAAAAGGGAATAAATTAGGCCTTGTTCTTAGGATTACAGGGCAGCACTCATAGATCAACAGAGATATGACAGGGTCCCACAAGAAGCTGGTGTCATACTCAGATGACACTGGCTCCAGGAGGCACCAGTTACAAAGGTCTAGGTGATGGGAGGAAGCCCTTAGAGGTGGAGCCATGACCACAGCTAAGCACACTCAGGCTGGCAGTGGAGAGGTGGAAGAGAATCAGAAGAAGAGGGAGTCCTAGTGGCATCTGGGAAAATGCCAACTGAAGGTGACTGGAAGAAGGGAAGAGGACACTCCCTCCCATCTCACAGCCTTCCTGAACTTCATCAGGAAGCCTTAAGCACAGCGACCCAGTGATGCCCTGGAGAGGAGCAGGTGGGGAAAGGGTGACAGGGCATCTTGTTAGGTGACAACATGATGCGTCCCAAAATATTCAGAAAGTCAGACAAAGCAAAGAGAGACTGCAGCTTCCTCACCTTCCTGCAACTATCCGGATGAGGTTAGCCTCTTCCAGACAAAATGGTGCAGGAACTACAAAGCAATTGTACCACTTTAGATTGACTACTCGGCCACCTGACCCTGTGGTAATGTGAGCAACACTTTGCAAATGCAACGGGCATGTTGAGCAACGTGTTTATAGTTAGTCCTGTCTTGGGAAGACATTGTGAAGCATCTTGGATCGAGCGTGACATAGAATTTGGTCCTTCAAAGAATCCAGCTGAGATTACTGACTCAGAAGAAGCTTGGGCCCACCAAACACATATTTCTTCGTGGACTTGATGATAGATAGTATAAATAAGACTGAATGTGAGCCAGTGAATGGGGAAAGAAAGGATAGGAGTCAAAGAGACTGCAGGGAGTTGGAAGCCTGAATGAGCAGAGAAACACATGACTTGTATCTCACAGGGTTGCCCCCAAAAAATGTACAGGGAAGAGATTGTATCAGGAAGACCAGTGAAAAAAATCTGATATAACCATTCAGCCAGAGAGGTGTGACACCTCTGGGATTAGCTGAAGGCTGGGGTGTCGGGTGTGTGTGGGGGGAGACTGAAGCTCCCCCTCACTGCTCCACTGTGGGTGAAGCTGTTTAGTTGGGAGAGAGGAGAAACCAAGTTTAGTTGTGAACATATTGACTTTGACATGTATCCTAGATCTCCAAGTAGATATGTTAAGTAGGCTGTTAGATATAAAAAAAAAAAACCCAAATTCTAGTTCAGCATAGAAATCTAGGCAGGAGCTACCAATTTGGGGATTGTCAGCAAGTAGATAGTATTTAAAGATACAGGCAGGATGAGACTCAAAGGAATGAGTCTAGACGGGGCTGGGGAGGGTAGGGGGAGAGCGGAACCTGAAGGACTCCAATGTTTAGAATTTGGAAAAAATGAAGACTAATCAGTAAAGAAAAATGGAGGAGTGGTACTGAGGTAAAAAAGAAACACCTAAAGCTATTGCGAAGGCAGAAACCAGAGAGTAGAAGAATCGATGGTTTCATGGATAAGAAAGAATTTGGATCTTGAGCTGGGAGCTGGCTCAGCAGTTATAGGCACTTGGTTGGGAAGCCTGCTACTCTGGTTTTGATTCCTCAGTACCTATGTAAAACCAGTTGCACAAAGTGGCACATACATCTGGAGCTAGTTTGTAGCAGCAAGAGGTCCTGGTCTGCTCATAGTCTCTCTCTCTCTCTCTCTCTCTCTCTCTCTCTCTCTCTCTCTCTCTCTCTCTCTCTCTCTCTTTCTCTCTCTCCCTAGCCCTCTCACCTCTCTCCCTCTCTCTGCTTGCAAATAAATAAGTATAAAATTTGTTTTTTTTTAAAGAATTATGATCTTGACATTTTGGATCTAACAAATCATGAAGCAAAATTTCTGAGTTTCTGTGAAAGCTTGTTCATGACTCTGTCTTTCTGTGGAAAGATATAGAAATTCAAACTCTGAAATTCACTGTTGGGACTGTTATTAAGAGTTATTGAAGCCGGGCTTGGTGGCGCACACCTTTAATCCCAGCACTTGGGAGGCAGAGGTAGGAGGATTACCATGAATTCAAGGCCACCCTGAGACTACATAGTGAACTCCAGGTCAGCCTGGGCTAGAGCGAGACCTTGCCTTGAAAAACCAAAAAAAAAAAAAAAAAAAAGAGTTATTGGAACTCATGCCTTAACATGGTACTTTTTCTTTGAAGATTTGAACCATAGTTGTGATGCTCTAGCTAAATTATCGAAAGAAGGTTAATTTGGTCATTCACTGAACAAGTGTTGGTTTATGGCATGCTAGGAACTGATGTAGATGCCGGGAATAAAGTTCACAGAAGTACTTGCCTCGAGAGCCATCAACCTAGCAGGAGTAGACAGGGAATGGGGTGCAAATCTCAACAATTCCAAGAGCCAACTTTAGCGACTCGCTTTAATCTCTCCTCCTTTTGATGTTTATCCATAAAACAGGGTATGAATTTCCTAGGGATGCCATCACACAGTGCCACTAGCTGGGTGGCTGAATGCAGAGGAGGGTATTCTCCTGTACTTCTTGAGAAACAAGCAATCTGTGCTTAGAAACCATAAATTAAAACTTCTGAGAGTGAAGAAATGAATGCTCTTCGTACCAAACCATCATGGCTAAGGCTAAAACCATCAAAATAAAACTAATCGTGCTGGAAAAGCATGTCATGTTTGGACAAAAGTTCCAATAACTCATAGTAATTGTCACAACCAAGTCCAAGATCAAGGTATTGGCAGGGTTGATTTCTTCTAAGGGCCATTAAAGTAGGATGTGTCCCAGGCCTCTCTCCTCATCCTGAAGATTGGCCTCAACTTCCATCTTCTGACTGTGTCCATGTCCCCTTTATATCAAGATACTGACCACATGGGGTCATGCGAATGACTCCATGTTAATTTGATTAAGATAATATGATTAATAAGGTCTGTGAGACATCAATCTCCAATAAAGTCACATTCTGAAGCACTCAGGGTGGAGATTCCAGGCCGTATTTGGGGGTGAGACACAGATTCAACCCTAATATGACACCTGCCCTTTTGTCATCATGGATGACTGTGTGGTTCCTGGCACAGGCAGGCAAGAAGTGGCACTGAAGCCAAATGGTTATCACTCAAATCTACCAGCTGTATAGTTGAGAGCAAGCTTTCAGTGCTGACCCTGCTTCTGACTGACTTTGTCTCTCTCTCTCTCTCTCTCTCTCTCTCTCTCTCTCTCTCTCTCTCTCTCTCTCACACACACACACACACACACACACACATCTATAATTCTTAGTCCCACACACTGTGAGCATCCTACAAAATAAACAACCCTGATGTGAAGCTGTCCAAAGGAATTCAAAGCATCTTTGCACTCCTTGCTGAATAATTAAAATCCTCAGCACACCCTGGATTGAATTGGTTCCCTAAATGCCTTCATGCTTTGGAAGCTGAGGAGCTTGGCTCCAGTGGGGACCTTTCTGTTTCTTTTCAAACCCAAAGCAATAGACTTGAAATTCTAAATCTAAAAAGCTAACAAAGACCTTATTAATTGTGGCTTCTTTATAAACAGTCTCTCTCTCTCTCTCTCTCTCTCTCTCTCTCTCTCTCTCTCTCTCTCTCTCTCTCTCTCTGCAATCCTTGCATAAAAATATCCATTCGCCAACTGTTCACCAACTGTTCCCCCTCTTGCTGGCATACCTTACACAGCATTCGAAGCTGCCAGAGCACCATGTTTGCTTCAGCATTTCACATTGCCCAGGCTTCCTGCCACGAGGTCCTGCTACAGGGAAGACATGTGAGGAGGAGGGGAACTGTCAGGCAGAGGAGACTTGGGCTGTGTGACAATGGGGGTTAACATGGGAGCAGCCACCCCGTGGCTTTAGAGCCAAAGAGGCTGGACTTTGAGTTACGGCTCTGTCTTGTACTGTGTGAAGTCACTCAAGTTGTCTCTCCCCAAGCTAGAGTGTTCCATCCAATAATAGACAAAATACTGTTCCGAAGAACTCTCATGCCTTGAGCAGGTGCATATGATGGTCCTGATACAGTGCTTGGCACACAACAGTATACAAGCTCAGCAAATAAAAGCTTGCCTTCCATCCCTTACTCCATGTGAGCTCATATTCCAGTAAAAGAGAGAAGCAAGTTCATAACAAGGGAACTCCATCAATGTTAAATATTAAGAAAGACAGTCATCTGAGAAACAGAATCTAGAAAATCTACTTTTAGCATTTCAAAATATGCAGTGTATAATTGTTAAGGATGGCCACTCCACTACACAGTGTGACACTGGAATATAATAAATATCTGAGACAATAGATATTTTGAATGTCTGAGGTGATCAATGTGTTTGTAGAAACCTCCCATTTTACCTGATAAATACGTACAATTATGTGTCAATTAAAATTTTAAAGGAAGACATTCGCATGTGATACTATCTGGAGACTAGAAAGAAAGAATGCCCAGAGAAGGTTCTTTGGAGGCTGTTTAGGGAGCCTGGGTCTAGACCAGCTCTGTCTTGCAATATACGGGTAATTCCTACATTTATTTCAAAGCTTTCACAAGAGCTGGCTGTGCCTATGGCTAAGTCATAAAGGCATAAAAGGAGCATCCTCCAGCCTTGGCCTTCAGGAACTCCCAGAGCAACCAGGAATCCAGACAAGTGAACAGGTAGTGACAGGTATGAGGGAAAGAATCGTGTTGTTGAACAGACCTGAAGGAGAAGGAAAGATGAAGAACTGAATACCAGCTCAGATAGTTGCTGGCACTGTGTCCTTGCCAACCGAACTAACTCCTCTGACTCTTTTTTTAATTGAAAGACTAAAGATTATAATAATCGCTCATCAGGTTGTTGTGAAGAGTAAATTATAAAGATGCTTGTCCATCAGAAATACCCTGTAAAATGGAACAAACTTAATCCTAAAACCATGGACTTTGGCTGGCAAATCTCAACCACAAAACTGGGTTACTCCCCAGGTCAGAGTAATCCATGGGTCCTCCAAAACTATGCAGGTCATTGCCAAAGCGCTTGGTTACTTGCCTGAGCTAAAAAGTTAAGACTCTATTACTGAAGATGCCACAGGCATTGAGTCACCACACTGGAACTGAGAGGGTAGCCAGCCCCCTCCTGGATTGACTTTGTTGTACTGTAACATGCTATAGGAGCTTCCTGGAGACAGTGGTTACCAACAGGTAAATGAGTAGGTGACTGAGGAAGCTATGAACCAGTCAAGGCATATACACCTGTGTAATAGTGGCACATAGCCTGTGTGGGTAACCAACTGCTCTGGGTCTGGACATGAAACCCACTCAGGGGAAAGAACTCAGTGTGCTGAGAACCAAGTTGGTATCCCATGGCCAGGAAATTTAGAGATTCCGGAGAAAAGCTCCCATGACCCTCTGAATATCAAAGGTGACTATCCACACCAAAAAGTCTCACAAGTAACAATAGTTAATTTTTTAATACAAACTGCTCTCACTCTTGGTTGGAGAATCTGTTTCATTTTATAGATGGTAGAAAATACTAAGGAAATCCAAGATCCAACAACACAACAATTAAATATGGCTGACCGCCCACCGCGAGATGTCCCATGTCTAACAAC
This sequence comes from Zapus hudsonius, assembly GCA_004024765.1. NCBI lineage: Eukaryota > Metazoa > Chordata > Mammalia > Rodentia > Dipodidae > Zapus > Zapus hudsonius. The sequence goes on from PVHP010010343.1 coordinate 19,391, forward strand.
TCACCCAGGGCCCAGGAGACACTGCAGAGGAAACAGAAACAGGAACACAGCTCTCACTGCCAGTTTGGCAGGGAGATGGCTACAGACAACATGGCCAATCAAAACCCATTAAAACAGAAACCCAGAGGCCACAGAAAACTCAACTACATCAGACTGCTAACAGGCCCATCATGACTCAGGGATCATTGCAAAGAGGGGGCCAAAAGATTCTAAGAGCCACAGAGTAGGAATATCTTGAGGCCCAGTACCTCACATAGAAGGAGGTTTCCATGACCCCACAGTGAATAGCAACGACCCCATGGAGGAGGGCCCTCAGGAAAAGGGGTGTGTGGGGGTGAGAGAATCTAGAATTTAACCTTTATCTAAAATTTAATACACACACAGTGCAGATACATCAGAGTAACATAGGTGAACTGGTAAAATTCAAAATAAAATGTGTAATGTGTATGTGCTATATATGTATATATAACGTGTACATGTGTGTATACAATGTTTTTTTTATAGAGACAGCCCTCAATAGTTATAGGTTCTATGTTCAGCCAACTACAATGTTAAAATATTTTAAGAAACTTTGTGCAGACACAGACTTTTTTTGTGTCATTTTCCCCTAATCCATATAATGAATAGCTGCATATCATTTATATTGTTTTAGTACTATATGTAATGTAGAGCTAACTTAAAGTTTATGTGCATACTTTCTATGTAAATACCATGTCACTTATATAAAAGATTTGAACATATAAAGGTTTTGTTATTATAAGGGGTCTTGGAACCAGTCCAGGTGTGTGTGTACGTGCGTGCGTGTGTGTGTGTGTGTGTGTGTGAACATATACATATATACAAGTATTCACCTTCCCACCCTGACACAAACACATGCCACACACACACACAGGCACACATGCACACACACACACACACACACACACACACACACACACACACACATACACACACACACTAAGTTTAACAAAGTACTGTGGAAATCCCTTACCCACTGAGGATTTTTAATTTCCTTTTTAAAAAGATTATCAATTGGCCCCATCTCCCTTCTCTGACTTTTGACTCATCAGATTTCTTGTAGTATGACTCACCACCCCCCAGAATTATCTCTGACCAAATAATTCCCCTGCCCCTCCTTCCTCAATGAGCCATAGTGAACCTGAGTAATTTTAAGACTCACGTCTGAAATTTATGCAATTTTCCATTAAAAAATTGTGAGAGAACAGCGAACCAAGAAATGAGCACTTGTGCAATGGAGGAGCCAAAGCCTGGGGGAGGCAATCAACAGCTTTTAATTTGGCCAAGTAATCCACTCAGTGATGGGGAGCCCTTGACTGGAACTGGAAACTCAGGGCAAAATGCACTAGGAACCAAACTCTTGGTCCCCCAAAGAGAAATGCACTATATGAGTGATTTACAAAGAGGCTACTAACAACAGAATCTAGCTAATTCAGAAATATGTATCTAAATTAACCTATACTGATCTTGCTCTCTGATGGAGATTCTGTTTGTATTTTTCAGAAGGCAGTGAGAGAGCTATGGCTCTTCCAACCCTACCAATGAGCCGCAGGCTGATAGCTGACATCCTGGCAAGAGATGAGCCACCCCAGACCTACTGTGGAGGATCCATAGGGAACCCCGCAGAGAGTGGTGGGATAAACAAGAGACCTATAACCACAGCCAGTCAGTTAACACAGGATAAGCCAGTGAGACAGACAGACACCACCGATCTTCAACACAACCTAAAGCAGAAGTACAGAGACCCCTAAGACCTCAACAATAAAGCAGCCTTAATACTCACCCCCCATGACTCAGGGAACTGAGTGGAAGAGGGGGCGGAAAGACTGTAAGAGCCATGGTGGGGGAGAATATCCAGAGACATTGTCCACCTCAGTAACAACATGCAAAGGGGGGTGGAACCAGGTTGACTCCTAGGCTATCCATAACCCCCTACCCCATGGACTGATTCAGACTGCCCACGGAGGAGGATATCCAGCTGATTGGGGACAGGGAAGAGGGAAATTGGGGAAATGGGGATACCAACTCATTATTTGCTCATTCAATGTATCTAATTATGGATAATAAAAATAAATGAATAAATAAATAAATAATAATTGTCATGCAAATGCATTTTTTATGAAAGGTGAGCAAACAGGGAAGATGCATTCTTTACTTGAAGCTGGGTCCACAGGATGAGGGAGCCAATGGGACTTGGATTTGAATCTCAACAGTGATGGACTGGGTCTGCTATTGCCCTTCAAAGTGTGGCCCCATAATTTGGTAGTTTAAAGAGTGATGATCTCAGCTGAAGTTGGGCCATTCCTTTGCTTAGCTAGATAACCTTGAGCCAATTATGTGAGTTCCCTAGGTTTCCTTCACTCATGGTTCCCAGGGATCTTTACAGTGCTTTTGTAAACACTAAATGAGCACAGCCTCGATCATCACTGTGTTTGCCTGGCATATAATAATTTCCTAGAAAACAGTCGTTGTGATGATGATTTTTATGGAGATTGTATATACTTCATAGACATTTTTAGTCATCACAATGTTATCTAGCCATGTTTTCCAATAAATTATACCAACGGGACAGCTAAACACCTCCCCCACTGTGAGCAAACCATAAACTCTAACTCAGCTAATGGCTCCTTCAGACAGGGTTTGGTACATGTCTCATCATTGAGTGTGCTGGAGCTCCCAGCTGCCTCCCAAACTCCATGTCCACCAGGAGGACAGTGCAGATCCTGTGGAGCCTCACAGTCGTCACCATGGCAAGTGTCTTCTCACACAATGTCTTTCCTCCCCAGAAATATGGACACAATGTGTTTAAAAACCTGAGAGTCCACTCACTGCTTGTCCCCCATTTCCGTCCAGCATTTCTATAATTTCACTTAGCATTACACATGCCAATGACCTCTCTTTTCTTTCTCCCTTTCCCACTATATCTGGCTTGTTTCCCTGGCCTTCAGGATGAACTCTCCCAGGCCAGTAAGCATTTATCCCCTGAACTCCAAATAGTAACGCAGTATCAGTCGTTGTGCTAAGTGACACAAAGGTGGTCCCTGCCTCCATGGCTCTGAGAGTCTAGATGCCTCCTAGCTACTAATGGTAATGGCCATGAAGGAAAAGCCCTAGGTGCTGTCTGTGAGCACAGACTCCGGGGTAACTGTTCATATAGCCAAAGTCAAGGACGGCATCTCTGAAGAGGTAGTCTGAGGCTGGTTTGGATGTTTTCATCTGTGTAACCATTGCTATCTCTCTCTCTCCTCTCTCTTTCTCTCTCTCTCTCCCTCTCCCTCTCAACCTCTCTCTCTCTCTCTCTCTCTCTCTCTCTCTCTCTCTCTCTCTCTCTCTCTCTCTCATCTGCAAATTTGTTGAAGGCTATAGAAGCATCTTATTCCCAGGCTCTATACCAATCCTGGCACTTAGGAGGCACCCAAGAATTAGTTATAATTTTTATTTTCATTCAAATGAGACACATCTTCCAGAGCCCTTCAAGCTTGAATGTTTTCTCTCCCCCTCACCTAGAATCAATCCTGAACATTCTAGATCCTCCACTGCCCATCTCCCCTTTCCTCTTAATCATCCCATGGGGTACAGAGGTGCTATAACTCCACATTAACCCCAGGGCAGTGATCATCGGCTCAAGCACCAAACTCCTATCGCATTACATTTAAAACCGGTGTAGAATAAATGCTGCAAGTACTTGGCATTGCTTCTGTGCACTGTGTCATTATAAGCCATATTGACAGCAAACAAGCCACACATTCTCCCTGAGAACACTACAGGAAAAAAGAACATATAATTTTGTTGTTGTTTGTACGATTCTTTTTTCCAAGTCACATTGGACACCATTTGCTTTTCATTAGAAATACCATGCTGACAGTAAAATCATATGCCCCTAACACACAAAAAGAAAGAAGAGAGAAACAAGCTGTTTGGGGCCCCCTGGAAAGGGGAGATCCATGGCATGGCCTTTAGGGAGGATGTGGGGAACAGAAGAGGTCATTTCAGGGTTCTGGTCTCAGAACCCTGATGCTCTGACTGTCTGCAGGGTGTACCAATGCCCCATGCCTTGGAGTTTTCCTCCACCTGAGAAGGCTTGATTCATTTATTCACTTACTAAATCCTTTATTTCTTCATTCATTTATCCAAAAATAGGTTTCAAATTGCTGCATATTCTTCCTAGAATTAACTTGGGAGGAATTTAGAATGTTAAAATATTGGGAAACCACGCTATAGGCATTTGCTACACATTTAATTTTCACAGAAACCCTATGAGATCAGAATTATTGATTCTGTCTCACAGCTTTAATAACTGAGCCCTGAGAAAGCTAAAATGACTTGCTCAAAATTACTAAGATGATCTGAATTTGAACCTACGCTTGTCACATTGTCCCAAGTATGTAAATGAATATTTACTGAGTGTCTACAATGTGATGGACTGTCCATGTTTCTCATTTTGACACTATAACATAGAGTTGATACTATGTGACAGGCCTGGCCTCTCCCCAGACTGCATGCTCATTCATTTATTTATTCCATGCTTATTTAATAGCTTCTCTGAACACTGGATTTCCTGAGGGCGGGGGGCTCATGTCTTATTTCTATCATCCAAGGGCTACAGCATAGTTCCTAGGACAAAGCAAAAAAAGTAAAATTAGTTGCAAAAAAAAAAAAAGAATCAAAAAGAGATGAAGGGAGATGATTACTGTCTTACTGAGACAGATGAGCACCCAGGGAGCTGGAGTGGAATCAGGTGAAACAAAGGTATGCATTAATTAGTCACCTGGGAAACAATGATACATGACAACTGGGAGAATCAATATTTCAGCAAAGTACAGTCACTTTCCATCAACACAAAGAGTGAGTCACAGCATATGAAGAACAGAAAAAGCAGCCTCAAACATGGCCAAAGGACAGGGTGGGGTGGTGGAAGCCATGCCCTTAGAAGAATGAGCTCTAACATAGGACCCACAGGTAGGAAGGGTGAAAACGGGCTAGAAAGATCATGGGGTGTCCCATTTGCTACTTTTTATCAGGTAGAGGATAAGTTTCCTTTCACATGAACTGATCAACTTTTCTTCCAGAAAAAGGAAGACAGTTCGCTGAGTCATGTGAGTTGAAAGATTCCATCAGCAAGAACGCAACAGAGAAGTCAGAGACAGAGGTTGAGTTCTGCTCCACCTCCTGATAGGTACTGCCCTGGGCAATCCAACTCTAAACCTTAGCTCCTAATATACAAAATCAAAGAAGAGATGATAGTACTAGGCTGGGGATATAACTCAGTGGTAGAGTATTTGGGAGGTATGAAAGGCCCTGAGTTCAATCCCTAGCACTACAAAAGGCAAAATAGACAATAAACAATAAAAAGCTGATAGCAAATACCACACAGATGGTTGAGGGGGTGTGATAAATGTACAAACCTTTTAGGCAAACCCTTTTCAGCTGGGCTTTCTGGACAGAGAATACAAAAAGGAGAAACCCCAATCTTGTCATGAGAGAGCACAACCTCGAGGGAGAGCCGCGGTGCAGAGAAGACCAAGTGCACATAATCAATGGACTGACTGCTCCCCAGAAGACAGCCGTGCCCATGCTATGCATATGGAAGCCAGTGTCTTCATCTTTCTGAGCGTGTCTTCAACTTTAAATAGGAGGGGGTGGTAGAATCTGATAAATTCCTACAATAACTTGATGAGCTAATGTAAATAAAAAAGGAATTGGCACTTTGCCTAGCTCACAAATGATCTCCAATAATTGCTTCTTCAATCCATAAGTGAATTAGTATTATAACAGAAGTGGCCTCCAAAATAAAGCCCTGCAATATAAAATCACAAGCAGGGGAGGAACTACACTGCTCACTATAGCTTGTCTTGATCAGTTATTTTGAGAAGAATTGTGATAAATTAAATACAAATAAAATGTCTTCCATCTTCCTGTCTGAGGAGCTGACCTGTTGGATCTGAGATATAAAGGTGTTGTTTTCACCAGAGGGATGAAGGGAAATTCATATTTTGTGAACCTTGGAGAGTAAACCCCAAGAAGCAGAAGTCACCCTACCTCTCCCATGAAAAGGAGGGAGTGTGGCCTACAGGAAGATGGAACCTTGGGAAGAACTCAGCCCACGTGCGGCACCATCCTCAGACATCCTGGAGAGCCAGCTCAGCCTGTCCAGCTCACTGTGGTCACATTTGTGCATCCAGCAGAACCCAACCAGCCATCTGATCACTGTTGTCGCTGAGGCCGCTGTGTGAGTATCACTGAGGGGAGACACTGAGCAGCCCTTCATTAAGTCCACTGATAGTTTACAGCACTCTACTCTTGAGAGGAGACCTCACGTTTAAATGTCCTCACCACAATAGAATAAACGGTGAAAATGCATGAAGGCATTTACAGACACACATACACATACACACGCACACAAGCATGCACACACATACACACACATAGTCACACACACACACATGCACACGCACCTGAGACTGTCAGGAGCTTTTGCAGTTTCAGCTGTGGGTAAAGGCCAGCTGCATAGCACTGAGGTATAAATTGAATTCAACAAGAGGCATCATGGTGCTGTCCTAGCTTCTGATCACAGAGTGTCACCCATTTCTTGATAATTAACACTGTCCCTGGGAATAAAACATCCTAAACCTTTGCTTATAGGGAGCCGCTTGATCATACTGTCGTATCATGTGAAACTAGTCCTTACTTTGTGAAAGAACAGGGATCTGGAAGACCTGTTTGAATATGAACTGTATGCAGTACAGGCCACTGTCCTGTGGACTGCTAAGTGTGTGATGATATTGTCGAGATGCCTGGGAAGTTATACAGTATCTCAATAGACCTGAGCTGGATTCAGATTTTGTGTTGTTACCACAGCTTAGGAAGATGGGCTGAGGCTACCACCCCTGAAAACCCCAGGGTGGCAAGAGGCAGAGCTGGGAGACACCGTTAGGATTGGGAGACACCGTTAGGATTGAGACATAGCCATGTATGTAAGACTGTAGCTTCTGTTGAAGCATCTTGACATGTCTTGGAGGTAATAACAGTGCTTACTGGGGTTCATTATAATGCTACTAAAATGGCGATGTTTAAAATCCCAGCCCCCAACACCCGCGATGTGATCTTAACTCCTCAAAGTTTTAGTATTTTCTCATATAAAATTGAGACACATGCTTCTTCTAGCAATTAAGTGAGAAAAGAGAAAACACTGTCAGGCATGTAATAAATATGTAATATGATGTTACTTTATTCTTTTCTGGAGCCTCGTGTTATCCTAGGACTAGGCCCGATGCTGAAATATTATCTGGGTTTACATGTGCTACTCCGTGTGTGTGTGTGTGTGTGTGTGTGTGTGTGTGTGTGTGTGTGTGTGTGTGTGTGTGTGCCTGTATGTATGTTTAATGACAAAAAGTATAAAAGTCACTTAATGAAATGATGACAGGCTCATAGAAATCATTTCAGGGTCTCATGTGCCCTCTCTGTCACCAAGAACTCCTCTAGTCCACTGCTTGTTGACTTGCTATTAAGGAGCTTTTGAGATAGATTAAAACAATAGCATCAACAGAGGTATAATTTTCTTCCCTCTCTTTAATTAGCTGTGAACCACAGGGCTTTCCAAGTGGCAGCAGAATTCAGGAAGGCAAAGGGAGCCGAAGCCACCATTGAGTCCTCAGGGTAAACAGCACTGCTGAACAGCATTCCAAGATAAAAGCTGGATAAAGCCTGCTGCCAGTCCTCAACCACAAACCCTTGTCTGTCGGCCCATTGCCAATTCCAGCCTAGAAAATCAGTGTGGTCATTTGTAGAACGGTAAGCACACAAGCATAGTTTGGACATGTGGAGGAGCATGGTCACGCGTGCCACATGGTGTCAATTTGTCTGACACCCAGAGTGCTTATCTGTGGGGAATGGGATGAGGGAGACTCGAGCTACCATGTTTTGGGTGCCTTTTATACACAGGGCCCCTCAACAAAGCTAGGAGACAGGTGCTGTGCCCCCTGTCACATCAGAATACCAAGGTATAGAGTATGGAATTTTCTCAGAACACAGCTCTGAAACCATGGCAGGTGCTCAGCCAATGCTGGGTTCACTCTGAGTTGTTCCACTGTACCCCAAGGCCTCTCTTCTTCAATCCCTCCCCACTCCATCAGGCTGTGCCATTTGTTCACTGTGGAATGGTTGGAGACAAAGCGATGACACGTACAAATTCTTAAACTTTTCCGCATCATTCTTGTTTAACTGGAATAATTGAAGAAAAGATTGAATATTCTGGTAATCTAATCACTGTACACATTATATATGGATATTCACTTTTCAAAGAGTCAGCAAAACTAATTTAAGAATTCAATATTTATCAGCCTGTGGGTAACAGAGCCTGTAAGAACCATGAAATTTTAACAAAGAGTTCAAGAATCTGTATATCCATCAAACATTGTCTGTAAATTGAAAAATATGTCTTCCAATACATGAATTAATATTTTTCAAGTGTACATTATAGCTCCATAAATGCCAATGCATGCGTGCTTCTTTGTGCAATATTTGTATATGTGTCAATTCAAGTTCATTTAAAATGACACCATACATTTTATGTAGCTTCTATTTATCATATCATTTCTCAAATGGCAGATACCAATGTATAAATAATATCCATCACAGAACTTCCTGACGTTCAAAAGCAATCTTCAAACAAAGCTAAGCTAGAAATGGCTTCTTTCCATTTGGAGTATTATAAAATTTAAGGATTTGAAAATACTTAAAAATAGTCTGTCTCATTTGATCCATATAATCAATTCAACAATCATCATTCTAAGAGCAATATTCTACCTGGTTACCTTTCTGCCTGGCTAAGTTCTGACTAAAAGACTATCAGCTATCTTCCTGTTCTATGGCACTTTTGAAATTCTGGGGGTCGATATACATTGAATACGTGAACCAACCCCCATTTGTATGTTGATATCTGAGCCATCAATATGATGCAACTAAAGGGGGAGACTTGGTGATTGGGCTGTGAGGGTAGAGTTTCATGAATGAGAGAAGTTCCCTTAGTGGATGCTAATGGCATAAAAAAGACCCGCCAAAAAAAAATTCCCCTTTATCCTTTACCTGTGAAGAACCTAGGAGGTCAGAGACAGACCCTCATGTGAGGACCCTGAGAGGTCAGAGACAGACCCTCATGTGAGGACCCTGAGAAGTCAGAGACAGACCCTCATGTGAGGACCCTGAGAGGTCAGAGACAGACCCTCATGTGAGGACCCTGAGAGGACAGACAGACCCTCATGTGAGGACTCTGAGGGGACAGACAGGCCCTTACTGTGTGTTGGTGGGCCTTGACACGTGCATGATTCCTGAAGAAAACCAGAGTCTTTGTCACATGTCATAGTCCTGTACTGCTTCTTTTCATTCCAAGGCCTTAGCCAAGTCAAGAGTATAACAGATATGGGTGATGCTAGAATGTTCACATACAGAGGGCCACTACCTCCCCTCTATGTGTTTTGGGATTTGGGATAAACTAATTATCTAAAAGCAAACATGCCCTGTGCCCACTTGCTAAGAAAGCTATTACTTGGAATGGTGGCCATACAAGGAGGAGGTAAACTAAGGTCATGATGTCACAGTTGTGTCACCTTTATGACCTCTCACCCCTCCCCATGGTAACCAGGTGCCATGAGGGAATAATGTGGACATAATAATAATAATAATAATAATAATAATGAGGAGGAGGAAGAGGAGGACAGCAGATTCACAGCACCTTCAGGACAGGTGGGAGAGGCAGGCATTCCCAGGAAGACAGTGAGGGATGGTGGAAATATGGCTCACCTAGCCTGTCACACCTAGGGAGGCATCACTGCTCACCTCTGGAAGCAAAGCAGCAGCCATCTTGAGCTGTGGAGAGATGGTGCTGATCTTCTATCTGGCAATACCTTGACAGATAATGCTGTCAGCTCTGCCTGTCCCTGCCAGACCTTCCCCACTGCCTAAGTGCAGCTAGCCAATGGACGATGCACTTGGCCTTGGATGTCTAGCCTCAAGAATTGTCACAAGTAGGGCTGGAGAGATGGCCCAGCGGTTAGGGCACTTGCCTCCAGTGCCTAGGGCACCAGGTTCAATTCCCAAGGACCCAGACCCGCAAGGTGGTGGCCCTGGTGCGTGCGCTCTCTCTCTCTCTCTCTCTCTCTCTCTCTCTCTCTCTCTCTCTCTCTCTGTTTGAACAATGAATGAATAAAATATTTAAAAAAAAAGAATTGTCACAAGTAAACCTAAATGGTTTACAGTTGGTGTGGTAGCCTGAATGAGCCAGGACAGAGGATACAGTCAATAAGTCCTAAAAAGTGCAAAGAAAAATGGATCCCAACTAGAGGTAAGAGCTTTCCTTCCGAAACAGCCAACTGGAGCTTGGGCAGGGAACAGCACAGTGCCTCTGTTCTCTCCACAGAGAGTGAGCCAGCCAGTGGGATTACCATCAACTCAAGGTGGGAAAGGAGCCAGGAGAAAGTCCCTCATGGAGTCTGCCCCAGCTCCTTGATGAGATATTATGAAGCCTAGAGCATGAACAAAAAGATTTCTAATGGCCTTTGAAGATGGCTGCTATTGTTGATCTGTCATCCCTGGAGAAGTGACCATGGAATTCATAGATTACCCAAAAGACACTGTGGAAGCCTGTTGCTCAATCCTCAAGAGTGAGAAAGGACTGCTGAGGCTGAGGAGATGGTTCAGTGGGTAGAGTGCTTGCTCAGTTCAGACATCCAGCACCTCCATAAATGCCAGGGGTGGTGGTGCACACCTGCAATCCCAGCACCAGGGCTGGGGAGGTGGAGACCAGGATCCCTGGTGCTCACTGGCCAGCTAGTCTAACTTAACCACTGAGCTCTGGGTTCAGTATGAGACCCTGGAGTCACCAGCCGTCATACTGTTTCCAGGATGCTCTAGGTTGATCCTCAGGATGACAAAACAGGAGGTGAGCACTCCATCCTCATCATGGACAGAGTACACCAAATGCAAGAGGCCTCCGAGCAGTAACTCTCCACGCATGGGCAAAAGAAACAGACCTCTGTCTTCATCGGTGTGTTTTTCCTACTGTTCACATCTGCCCTCAATGAATCCTTATTTCCTCTCAACTTGGGCAATATTTCTCTATTGTTCTCCATCGCTCTTTCCTGATTTTTAAATATTTTTTTGTCCTCACCTATCAGGGATCTTGAGTTGCAATGGACAGATTTCCTATCTTATCTTTGCTCCAATTTACCCAGGTCTGAGTTTGATCACTATCAGTAACACTGACTTCCAGTTCTAGAGTACAGACCAGTTATAAGCAGTTAGTAGTGCCCTCCTAGGAATGAAGAGGCTGAGACCAGCCCCAGAAATTCCACTAACAGGTTTGGTGATATCAGGCAAGTTGATAACTATTATTAGAGTCTTAGTTACCTTCAAAATACGAATGACATTGTCCCATCTCTGTCTCAAAGATTTGGGGAGAGTTATCAAGAGGCCAGAAATAACAAAGTTCTTTATAAATTAGAGATTGTGCATATTTACAGAGATACATAATTAATTTATATTAGGAATCACTTATCTTTAAGGGCCAGGTAGGTTACAAAGGATCGTAGCAGTCAAGTTTAGCAAAATTGTGAGGGGTGGGATCAAAGCAGGCACACAGGACAGTCACACAGGACAGTGTGAAGGCCATCTGTCTGTGAGCCCCATTCCCACTGTAATACCTCCCAAAAAGTGGGATATAAATGCTCAATTTCAAAGGGTCATCCATATATATGCATACCAAACATTGTCTATCACTTGAAAATCAGGTAGAGCAGTACCTGTAAGTGTAAGTAGATTTCACCCTAATAATAAAGCATACCTTGACCTCACAGCATGAGGAAATCTTGTTAGCTTTCTGTTGGTCTATGGTTTTCTGCCAATGGACACTAACCATGTCCAACTAATTTGCACACCAATTAGGAAAGAATACATCATTTTTAACTATAAAGGAGACTTTAGAAGCTTATATGTTAAGGAACAACTCTAAAACATTTTCAAGGCTAACATAGATCTAAAGGGGATAAGTAAGTCTGACTGGTATATCAGCAAAGAGGAACTCCTCTTAGGATGGTTTTCAGATCTGATCTGAATGTGGCAGAAAAACAAGAAAGATCTATGCTGTAAATAAATACTTTCTGAGCAGAAAATAAGTTGTCGGCAGACAAGTCACTGGTGTGAGAACATAGGAAGGTATCCTTTGTGTGGGCCACGTGCAGAAACCCTCATGTTCACACACAGCACTAGCAACCACGTGTGCATATGTTACAAGGTGTGCACATACACTTTCTCTCATTCTTCCCAACAGGGTCTCTCCTTTTCCCCCAGTAAACTCCAACTATTACAATTTCCTAAGCTCCCTGTGTTATCTGGCTTCCTCCTTGCCTCTCTCTGCCTTCATCTCACCCACCTTTTCTCCTCACCCAGGGACCAGGCTCTCTAGTCCTCTCTGCCTGTAAAAATTGCCTTACTTAGGGCTGTAGTGCTTGTTGTTCTCACTGCTCCCCCCTCTGGGTTTTTATTCATTCAACTGATTTCTTAATATTGAGATTTCAGCTTCAAAACCACCTCTTCAGAAAGCACTTCCCTGACCACCCCAGGATCTCCCCAATCATGTTTCATTTCATTCCCCCAGTTTATTATTTATTTTTACAACCTTTCTATCATGTTAAAGTCTCTGAAGCATGTGTTGTTGACCTTCTCATCGCTGTAGTCCACAACAGTAGACATATGGTGGGCACTCAGCAAACACCATTTTCATGCATGATTCTCATTTTAGCTAGGAATGTGAATTATATATGGCCAGCTTCAAAAATACCAACCCCCCCAGGTATGACGTCAGATAGTATAACTTTTATGTAGTCTAAGATGCATAGATGATTCGGTTACGTACACAGGATAGATAAACACTGAATTAAATATTTATTAATACACCATCCATGTATATCTTCTATACCAGGCATTAATGTGTTCATCCTTTTTACATATTTAGTAAATGTACCACATGTATAAATGCCTCACACAATGATCATTATGCCATGATATACATAACGAGTAATGGACCACCATTTTCTGAGTGTAACTGTTATATAAATTAGAGATTCGTATTCCTAATCCCAGCTCTAATGAGCTTCATAGCTTATGATCACTGCTATGTTCATATATACAAAAATTTAACCTATGAATTTGGAGTGGCTACACACTTGTGTCTCTTCAAATTCACAGGTTGGAATCCTAACTTCCAGTATGATGGAACTAAGAAGCATGCTATTTATCAAGTCATGAGATTGGAGCCATGGTAGATAAGATTAATGCTCTTTTCAAAAGACCTATGAAGGCTTGCTTCTCTCTCCCTCCTTGCCTTGTGAGGACACAGTGAAAAGACGGCCATCAGCAACCCTAGGAAGTGGGCCCTTAGTAGAACCAGCTCTTCTGATGTCTTGATCTTGGACTTCCAAGCCTCCAAAGTGTAATAAATAAATGCGGGTTAAGTCTTCTATGGATGCTAAGTTATTACAGAAGCCAAGACTTAACAAGACAACCACCAAATGAGATCAGTGCTGTCCAAGATGGTAAGCAGACAAGGGCAATGCAGAAAGCATTACACACAGGAGGGCAGGAGACTGCCCGATTCCAGACAGGAGCATATTTAAACCAAAACAGGTAATGCATGACTTGTGTCCTAAAAGACAGATGTGATGCATGTTGGGAGGAGGGACTGAAAAGCGCAGGATGTTTGACGTCAAGGAAACAGAAGTAAGAATATAGCAGCTAAATTGTGTGTCTATGGATCTATAAGTTGTTCATTTATTCAGAAGTCTAGCACTTACCATCTCAGGTATTGTGCTAAATTGGGGCGAGAACATGATGTTAGAAATCGAGGTAGAACCCAATGAAATGAGTCACTACAAATTTGCCTTCCCTGATCATGATGCATAGCCAGGGTTGAGAACCCTTCGTCTATAGGACTTGTGACAGAGGCCTTAGATTGTGGAGATTGGGCTGCCAGGGTCCTAAAGAGCTGGGGAAACAGGTTGCTCTGGTCTTTGATCCCCCTGAATCACATTCCAGAAACTTAGCCAGAAGTAACCCACCTCCCTGCCACTCTCAGCCAGCTTGCTTAGGAGAACACAGTGGGTCCTTCAGAACCACTGCCAGCAAGTCAGCCCAGGAATAAAGGGCTCACCTTGCCAGGCTCCCTATCCTTCACCTCTCCTGGCTCCTTCATTTGAAGGGAATCTTGCCTGAGGCACAAGCAAAGCTCTAAATTGATTTAATTTGAAATTTCAAACGGCCGAATGCAGCTTCGCTCGACTGCCATCTGCTTTTCCAGTGTGCAATGACACTGAGCCTGTTTTATTGTGTTTGCTCAACCAAGTCCACCAGTAAAATATTAATAATTTCTCCCAGCGCCTGGGTGGTTTGCGTGCTTGGGATGATATCCGAACATTCATCAAGCTCATCAAAGTTATGAGCAAAATAATTTTTTTTCCTAACTGGGAGGGGAGGAGAGCTCTGGAGTTTTATTACTGGTGCATATCACCAAGTGACACTTGCAGCTTTCTGTGCACAGGAAAAAGCAAACAAGCGCAGTGCTTCTGCCCCGACATGTGATCCACTTTCTCTGGAAAGATAAAGCTTCCAGCCAAGCAAAGAAATAAGTAATCTGCGAAGATAGTCATGGGTGCCATTCTCAATGCCTCTCTGCCTCACTCCGCACATGCAACTTGACATTAAGTACTACTGAGTTTATCTTTATTCTGAGGTTGATTCCTTTCTCCGCATTCCTACAGCTGCTGTTGCAGTTCAGGCCCTGACCAGGTAATACCAGTCAGCTGCCTCTGGCACGTCTCTCTCCAGAAATCAGTTTCCCCAATTTCTCCCAATTGCCAAAATAAGGTTTGAAGCTCTCAGCACAATTTTAGCAATTTCTTTCTTTAAAACCATTCCTGGTTTCCCACTGCCCAGTAGCCAAGGATCACATTTTTTTGGCATAGGTTGTAATTCCCACACCAGTGTCCTATGCCCCCATTAAGTCATCGTTGTCCTGGGCAGAATGCCTACTCTCTCCTAGTGGGGTCTGTGCAGTAGAGAACACTACAGAGCATCCCACACAACACCTGGTCAACAACATGGCTGCTATCATCATTCACATTCATTTTTAAAAAATGATGATCTGGTCACTCTGGTTATCTGGGTCTTCCTCAGTCATGTCCTCTTTAGGAAAAAAACAAAACAGACTGGCTTCATTTGTTCCCTTCTCTTTGGGGCCAGGGACGAATGGACCTGTCATAGTCAGCCACACGCTGCTGGGATGAATCTCCAAACCAGGCACAATTTTGGGGAGGAAAGTATTTATTGAAGTAACAGACCCAGGGGAAGTTTAGGAAAAAGGCTGGCTCCCTTTCACAGAAGCAAGCAGAGAAAGAAACCCACCACCAGCACCTCAAGCAAGCACGCATATCTTAACTCACAAAAATGCAGAACTGCCAGACTGGGGTTCAGGCTTTTCTTTTGCATATCTATCCCTAGTATTTTGCATCCAATTTGAAATACCTCAGGGCTAGACCCCAGGAGGCCAGGCCAAAGTGACACTTCCTCCAGCCAGAAGGCTGAAGACAATGCACAATTATAATAAATTCTACTGGGGGACATTTACTCAAAACTACCACAGGACCACAGCATCAGTGTTGTAGATAAGAAGCCACTTTGCAAGGCGGTTAGGAGTCTGGAACTATGATGTCCCAGGTTCAAATGCTGTCTCTGCTACTTCCTAGCTATACGGTGTCTGCTGCTGCTGCTTCTGGCTCATGTGTGGAGAGAGAAGAGAACAACAGTATCTAAGAAAGCGAGGCTGATTCAGCGCCTGTTCAGCACCAAGAATAGGATGGAGCACACAGTAAACATGCAATTAGCAACAGAGTAATGACATATATACACATATCATTTCCAGATATATATAAATATCATAGATACATATATATAAGATATATATCCACACACACATACATATCTGAAAACACACACAGAAAACATACACACATGTATATATATCAGGTTTGTGCATTCTTCCAAAGCTTATAGCTTCTCATAACAACCTGCTTTGCTCAGGCTGTTTCCCTTCCTGGAATTGCCTCTATCAGTAATTGCCAAACTGGAGACAGTCTGCATCTTCTCAAGGCTCATGTGAAGAGTGGGTTCCTCTAGCATGTGTTGACAGGCACCCAAGTGGAGTGGGACTTGGGGGTCTGGCACTTGACTTTGTACTGCTGCATTATCCCTCCCCCAGTGTTGAATATGTTGACTAGCTCAACTGAGTCTCATTTTCTCCCATGTAAAGTAGGGATAAAATTACTCTCCTTCCAGAGTGGCTTAGGCATTATACTTAATGTATTTTATTTATTCTAATTCCCCTTTTGTCCCTTCACATAGGTAGAAATCATGCAGCCTCTCTTCTCAGCTTCCCACTAAGTTTATCTACATTTCTAGTTCCCTTATTGAACTTGAACTAGACATCAGGGCTTGCTCATATCTTGGCAAAAACACATACATATGCACACTTGTACACTTGGGCACACATACATATACATATGTGTATATGTACATATATACATCATATATACATATATATCACAGCATAATGTTGACTGAACCTGATGAGTCTTGCTCTGTCCCCACTTACAACTGTCTTTTTTGTTTGTTTGTTTATTCAAGGTAGGGTCTCGTTGTAGCCCAGGCTAACCTGGAATTCACTATGTAGTCTCTGGCTCCCTTTGAACTCACGGCAATCCTCCTATCTCTGCCTCCCGAGTGCTGGGATTAAAGGCATGCACCACCACGCCTGGCTTTTCTATGTCTTACATATACCAATCAGATGAAACCCCTTCTCTAAGGATAAGAATGGAAGCCACCATTAATTAAATCCCTTTATAACTCAAGTTCAAACTTCTTACAATAATATTCATATTCTCAAGGTCCTAGCCAATCCAGGATAGGATAGGTCCTATCTTATCCATGCCAGCCCCAACTCAGGTGGCTACCACATGCTGCCACCATCCACAGAAGAAGCCATGGCTTCTAATTTTGGCCTTATCTTGTACCTTCCATAACCTCCCTAGCAAACTCCGATCCTAACACCTAAGCCTGGCTTAGGTGCTCTCACATTTTCAAAGCCCCTCACAACCACTCATTCCCCCCAAATAAATTAGCAAACAGGCTATGATAATAAATACTACAGACGTGTCTCAAACTCAACTCTTTTGAGTCTGGAGGGTTTTACTCACACTCTGTTCCTCCATGCCATGCTATTTCTCCATTCTCTCAGATCCACGCCTTCACCAATGGGAGCCAGGAGCTCCAGAGTTCTCAGATGATATGTGCCTGAAACCATCATGAAGGCTCCCCTGCTTCTTCCTTTCCCTCCCTTTCTCTCCCTTTCTCTTTCTGATAAGTGTGTAATGCAAGGGTCATTGTTAACCACTGCAGGCACTAGGTGGATCTTTTGGAAAGCAATTAAAATCCTCATAATTTCTGTTTAGCCATTATTTTTCTGTAAATGTATTTTAAGAAATAAAATAAAAATAACTATATGTACATAAATGTTTGTAAAAGTACATATGTATGTAAAGATGCATAGATACAGACACATATAAGGATAATATAACAAGGAAGGACTGGACCCAGCCTATAACACTGGATAACGAAGAGACAGGAGTTAAGAATATCAGTTCCATCCAGAGACAATGAGAATAAAATCATAGCTTGAACTTTTCAGTAGTGGGTTATCTTGGGTTAAATCATCTTAACCTCTTTGTTAAAACAGTTCCCTCATCTATATCCTCATCTCTATAAAGAGATAATAAAGCCCACTTCATAGAGTTACCACGTAGACTGGATGAAATTTGCAGGGAAATAATTTAACTCAAAGCTGAATGCATTAAAAGCTCTTAATAAGTCTAAGCTATGTAAAGGAAGAAGAAAAGGGGTGAGGAGGAGGGGGAGGAGGAGAGGAGAATAATTAGAGGAGACAGCCACTGGCTAGAACATTATGCAGTTATTAAGTATTATGTTTATAGAGTCTGAATTGGAAAATGAATTAATGATCAGTAAAACGGCACAATTCTAAGTTGTGTGCACAGGGATCATACAATGAAATAAAAACAAAAGTGTGTTGGAGACAGATGCAGTAGTTACCTCAGTGACAAGACAAAGACATATGTGTAGGGGGTTATAATTCTTCCATATCTTGGCTCTCCTTTGGCCTGCGTGCTTACCCTTTCTCAAACGCTATCACTGTATCCTTGTGTGACATGACGAAATCACATCACAATTTTCTGTGGTTCTCTAACAGGAGTTCAGTATGGACCAAAGAAGCCTTGTTAATTAAGCAGGCAGAACTAGTTCCATCTGTCAATGTAGATAGTATATGATATAGCTTTTGTGGTAAGGATATATATGTCATTTTATTGAAGAAGACTGGATGCGTGGGCCTAGAACAGTACAATGCTAAGTGTGAGCCTCCTTCCTCATCTCATTTGCTCTTCCGCTTGCCTCAAAAAGGTCCAAGTCTCTTGGCAAGAAAGTAATAATTGGCTCAAAGAGCCAGCATCATCCTTGCCTCGACATAATAACTGACAATGGTCCTCAGAGAGTGGTAATTAATGTCATGTTGGCAGTCACGGACCTGTTAGCTCTGAGCGCAGAGGTGAGAAAGTCCAAGTTCCACCAAATCCTCCTCATAGCTCTTCCATGGGCCCCTGATTCCAGTCAAAACCCCAATTGTAAAGTTCCTTTTAGCTCGTGGAATATTCTCTTCCTACCATCTAGGAAGTCAACCTTCGCTGCTTGCTCCTGATCTGTGGACAGTGGTGCTCTGTTTCTCCTACCAGGGAGCACTTTTAGGTTCTAAGGAAGGACCCACATTTGGCTCTTTTCCTTTGGTGGGGTATAGTTTCATGCTGGTGTCTGTTTAATTTGGACTTAACTTTTCCATTCCTTTATTCAACATCACCAAGGAGACACCTAGCATGCACTAGTCTTGGTGATGCAAAGGTGACACCATTTTTATCAGAATCCATATCAGGTAAAGAAGGAAGACCAATGACCTAACTGAGTAACAGAAGTGCACAAAGGGCTGTGGGTGCTCTGTAAGAGGCTTCAGAATCAAACAGATCTGGCTGCTGGCCATTTCCACCACTTCATAGCTCTGTGAGCCCAGGCTCTTCTCTCCCTCTGAGTCTCTGTTTCCTCTTTGGGAAAAGAAAAGTAGAACCATAATGCTCCTTGGCTCAGCCAAATGCTGCCCAAGTTTTTTTCATTGAATATTTATGACATGGTCTCTCCTCTTTAGGAAGTTTAGGAAGGCTAAACACAGAGAGAAGGATACCAGCCTTTAAGATCTTCAGTGTCCTGAGTCACAAGTCTTTGATTTCTGACACCAAAGATAAAATCATTCGCAAGAATTTGGAACTGAAAGAAGCCATGACCTGTAACATGTTAAATAAAACAGATGTCTGATGGTCTTTACAGACTTGTTCAGATGTGGTATAAGAACCAGAGCGTGTCATCCCAGACAGAGGCAAGGTCCTTGGTTAGCTCAACACTGTAAGATTTGGGTCTGGAATCCAGCCAAAGGATTTTGGGCACGGAGTGAGGGGACTCCTGGTTTGCCAATGAGATCCATGGGCGCAACAGAAGTGAACCAAGCCTGGGCACTTGCTGCCTGGAAAAGTATAGGCCTGAAGGTTAAGCAGCGAATCTCCCTAGCCAGAAAATTCAGAGTACACCCTGGTTCCAAGGCAATGAAATGCCGAGCTTGGGAGGATTGAATTGATTTTACCATGCCAAAATAAGAGTTACTGAGTGTGGACCTAGGCTGCAGCCCCACTATTCTTCTGGAGGAGAGCACCACCATCCCACATCAGGACCTGGAGACTGATCATACAATGTCTCTGAAAAAGTTTTATTCAGAACTCTCCTTGCAGGAAGCCTCCTGATTTCTTCATAACTTACAGCTTGCTGTTCACTGCTGCACAGAAAGAACCCAACCAAAAGCAGCTTGTGGAAGAATTGGTATATTTTGGCTTATGGTCTTGAGGGCAAGCTGGCAGGGAAAATGATGGCATGATCAGAGGGTGGACATCACCTCCACCAAAGCACTGCAAACAGTGGCAGGAAGGTGTGTCAAACACTAGAAATGGAAAGCTGGCTTATTACCCCCATAAACCCGCTGCCAACAAGGTTCCAATTCTCAGACTGCCATCAGCTGGGGATCAAGCATTCAGAACACATATGTTTGTGAGGGACACCCAGAGAGAACCAACACAATAACCCTCCTTATAGGGCTAAAATAAATTTAAAGCAATTAGATAGTCTAGCCACAGAAAGCCCAAATGTGTTTGCAGGGATCCTCTGGGAAGTGGTTGGAAGTTTTTATCCCCAAATAGTGCTATCTGTGAAAGGAAGATTTTACTCCTTCCTTGGTAGAAACACATAAATGTGCACAAACACACACACGTGCATACATATATCCACGCAGCTGTGTCTCAAGAGTGGAAGACTGTGCTGTGGGTTTCAGGCTGACACAATGCAGCACTAATGAAATCCCAGCTCCTGTGGTAATAAAACAGTCTTGAGATTTCAGGGTTTATAACTAGCTTTAAAAAAAGAAAGAAAAAAAATGAAAACAATCCAATCAAGTGCTTCCAACATTCCACAGGAGCGCCATGGTGGTCTTATGTTTCTAATTAATATTCCTCCTAATTGCTATGGAGATGGTAAGTGTGCTAAATGCAAAGCTCACTGCTCAGCACAGAACTCAGGCAGGAGAAAAGGAAGGCGCTGTAGGAAGAAGGGTGACCAGCTTCATCATGATGCAAAAGAATGCAACAATTAAGAATATAATTTTGGAAGATGTCAGCAGCCTAATTACTCATAGGGCTTCCAGCAAATTAAGCAGTAGGTGAATTTGCACATCTAATGAGATCTAGAGTTTGGAAGCAAGGTGATTTTACTTAGCATTTGAGAAACACATTTCCTCACTACATGTAGATGGTTTCAGCATCCTGTGTACAATTAGCTCAACAGGTCCTGTGCAAGCATTGTTAAAAGAACCTGCCAGTGAGTGAAATCACCTTTCTCTGCTCCTGGTCTACCTTCTACCTCCTCCTGTTTTTCTCCCTATCACCCCTCTCCAATTGCAATTGTCCAACTTGGAAAACCTGAAATTCAATCAAGAGTCTTAAGAAACTACATCTTTCCAAAAAAAAGGGGGAAAGGGAGCACAGTGGAAATTAGGGTGGAAACTTACTTTAATATCTTAAGAGTCTCTCTAATTCTTTGTTTTTGCATCTATCATATAAAAATAGTAAAATTTCTATTATAACTTTTGTGTTGAGTAGCTGGATTTCTTTATAATATGGTCTTCCTTAAAGACGGAAATGTGTGATATTTATCGTTGTATCCTTGCATGCTTACTAAGGGCATTAAATAGAAAATTATTTCAAAGGCATAGTGACTGGCTGACAGGAGGCTTAGTTTGTCACGTGGTTCCTAAATTCATTGTAGGCTCTCAGAGTTGAAAAGCAACGGCTGAGTTGACTGTATTCATGTCTGATTTCAACTCTGAGAAGACGGAATGAGTGATCCACTGGGCATATGAAGAGATGATGAAAAGGTGTATGAAGCCAATGTTCTTCATGCAATGCATAAGCACACAGCCTCCGACGTGCCCAGGACCCAGGGACTCAGCATGCTGAGAAACAGCGGGAACAACATGGGTGATCAAACCATACAGCAGGAACTCAATGGAGTCATTCTTGTGTTCAACATATTTCATCCTAGCCACTGTTTGAGAATGGATATTGCTATCTCTTCTTAGATGAACAAATGGAATTCTGGGGGAAAAAATCAATCAAGTTGTTCAAGCTAACACATCATGGATCCTGTCTATTACAGCCATTCAAAACCTTCCACATTTGACGGAGACCAGAAGAGGACACACCAAGTCACCCAGCCATCCTTGCTCAACTCCCCAGGAGCCTGCGGTAACAGAAGGGAGGAAAGGAAGGGATGCTCCCACTTTCCCTCCATCTCCCTGACAGAGGATCACGTGTTCTCAGCTGCTTCACCTTCTCTTCCATTGTAAAAGAGCCCACTGAGGTGAGGCACCAAAGTGCTAAAAGCCCCCCTCCCCAGTCTGTCACAGAATGTGAACTTCCTCTTTCTGACCTGGCAGAAATGGTGTCCTCCAAAGCTATTTCCTGAGGTGGATCCCAAAGCCGTGTCCTCTCCATGATTTGCCACATGGACCTTTTCACTCTTCAAGGACCTTAGTCACCATAATTATCACTCAGGTTGTAGTGAGTTCCAATTCACTGAATATTTTACTCCATGTTGGACACTGAGTTTCACGTGCATTGTCTTATTTTTCACCAAAGCCCTCATGGAAGACCCTAGTGTGACCTCTCCCTCAAGGATAACCACGTGAGGGGTCAGTGGTTAAACAAAGCCCACATGGAAAAGCCCTACCTCACAGATAACCACACGGGGGTCAGAGATTGCAAGGATTGTTCAGGTCACTCATCTTGCAAGGCAAAGTTTCTACCTTGGCTTTCAGATCTCAGGGCCCCATGCAATATGCTCTGGGTGACTCTGATGGTTACAAATTTATTCCCTAAAAAGAACTGAGGACTGTATTTCTAGAATTTCTGCCCTTAGTCATGGCTTGCTCCAAACCGCCCAGAACAAGTCAACCACATTATAGGCTACTCTTGGACAAAGGTAACTCCAGTGCCCAGCAAGATAGATCTTTCAGCAGACACACAGAAACATGGACTCTAATGTGCATAATAATAATAGCTTGGTGTGTTGCTGTTTTCCCCTTTATAAGATGCATTCCACTGGCATCTTCTCACTCAGCCCACCACAATGTTTTGAGGGTAGTACTGGTTTTTGAATTACAGAGATGAGGAAACTGAGGCTTAAAAGGGATTTTATTTAAGTCTATTATTCAAGGGCAAACGGTCAAATAAGCTGGAAGTATGTCTAAAATTAAGACATTTGTGTTTTCTCCTTTGGTATGAAACTTCTCTGTGTATGAGTCCTGGCAGTGTGATAAGTATCTTAAAGCCCAAATAAAAGCCCAAGCTCAGAGAGGGATACCCCCACACACACACACCAGTCTTCAGTGAGGCTTCACTAATTACCATTTATATAAGATTCCTGCCCACCTCTGCTGGTGTTCAGACCGAAATTTTAATTTACTGGTGAAGGATATGGAGGAGAGAAAGGGAAATGTGTCCCCTCCAAAGCAGGAGTGCTTTCTGCTCAGAAAACTATCACGATGACTAAGGGGAAAGAGAAAAACGCAGCAACAATGCTGAGTGTCTTTGTGGTGCAATGGCATGTGTGAAGCACCTGACCAGTGGAACTCACTGTCCTGCCTTTCTTGAAATTGCAGCCAAGGAGCCTGCAGGAGAGGGAACCAAGAACCCAGTTGTCCACTGAGTGCGTAGAAGCTAGGGCTCATCACGAGAACCGAACACTTGTGAAAACTGGAGATACCCTGGAAAGGCCATGACCATCTGCAGGAAGTGACAGGTGATTTCTGATCCTCAGGCATTGTGGTGAGGAAAGAGAAGCTTGCACAGTCCAGAGGGAGCTGGCCAAGACCTGACAAGATGCAGAATGCCAGAAGAAAAAAGGGTGTTTGCAGCCTTGGATTCCAGCATTGTTTCCCCACTTACTCTGTGAATATGACCCCTTCAGCCATTTTAGTTTGGGACTTGAAGATCACAGATGATGATAATGTGTGTAAAATTCCTAGTATGCAGTAAGTGTTCTAGAAACTTCCTCACATTAACCTGGGTGACAGGATCCTATCAAAAAGACTTATTTGGGCAGGGGAGATTGCTCAGTGGTTAAAGGCACTTGCATGTAGAGCCTGCCAGCCTGTGTTTAATACCCATGTAAAGCCAGTGAGACATGTTTCTGGAGTTCAGTTGCAGTGGCAAGAAGCCCCGGTATGCATTAATATTCCCTTTCCTTCTCTCTGTGTGTGTAATAAAAGTTTCAAAAAAAAAAAGAGAGATTTGTGCTCCCCCTCAGTTCCTCCTGAGCTTCTAATGAGGTGGATTTCTCTGGCCAATCACTGCCTGTGGTTGTGATTTTAGCACAGCAGTGCTAATTGGGCTTTTAGACTCCATAGACTCCCTGGGAGGAAATTTGGAGGTCTGGGGAGGAGATAAGCATTTAGATCAAGGTAGGGACTTCAAGCACACTGTGTTCTTTGGGCTTCCAAATGCTTAACATCCTGAATGCACTAGAGCCTCCTCTCAAAATTCAATCAATACCAATAGCAGGCATCCTAGACTCATCAGGCACCTTAGATATTGGCTTCTATTGAGGTTCTGAGAAGTAGAGTATGTTCAGACCTATAGCTTCAGTTCTGGACTCGTATCTCTGCACATCTCATGAGCCCAGTTTCCTGAGCTCAAAGAAGCATCCTCAGAGCTCAGCTGAGTCCCAGAGCCTCCTCTCTGAGGACTACATTCTGGCTCCAAATCACAGTCCTGTCACAAGTAGTAGTAGCCAGGTGAGCATAGGAAAGTCACTTATGGTCACATTTCTCCAAGTGCAGATGCTGACATCTCAGAGTAGACCAGAACATTCTGAGAACAATGCTTGCAGCCAAACCTGACAAGTGGTTGCTAGAATCCCTGCTTTCCTCTATGGGCTCCATACCCTGAGAATATTCTAGAAGGAGAGAAAGGATATGGTAACAACAGCATGCAATCATGATTTCTCCTTATGCTCAATAGGAAACCTCACACCAAAACACAGTGACACAGACCCAGTACACAGGAATGGTTGAGCTTAATTTCTTTTGACTCAGACATGTGGATCACTATGTCTTGGTAAATACAAGCACAGAGTGAGATCTTGTGCTCAAACCAGCCATCATGACTCGTTTGGCAGTCAGTCTTTGACCCCAACAGGATACAGTCTTCCCTAAAAGTCCCCTTACCCTGTTTATTTGAACAGAAAAGTTTTGTGAGAAACACTAATGACAAGTATGAATTTTGAAGCAGACACTCATTTTTATTGTGGGAAGGAAGACATTAAGATGTCAAACGTAGCACTGCTAAATGAGCACTGTAGCCCAACCACAGGGCACTGGGGACTGAAGGCTCAGAGAAGTAATTGCCACAAATAAGACACAACTGGACATTGATTTATTCAGCCCGTTTGCTTGATTTCCACTTTGAGCTGTTCCATTAGCTATTCCTCTTTGTTGTTCTTTCTTGGGAACATGACCCTGGCTTATTTAGATGGAAATATGTTCACCCGTTACCTCATTAATTTCTGAAACTTCACATTATCTCTTACACCCCCTTCCCCTGCTTTCTTCCCCCTCAAAATCCAAAGTATTGGTGGGGCTGAGACAAATGATACACCATTTCTCCATAATGTGCCAGGACCTACATGTGTCTCTGAACACCCTGACTGTCATAACTCACCCAAGGAAGGCTGGAAGGCACCCTGGGAAGTGAGCAATGTGAGGTAGAAAAGGGAGGAAGCCACAGTCAGACCTAGTGATGGAGAGATGTTCAGATGGTAATTGTCTCATCCACTCCCTCGGGCTAGTGTCTAAGAGTCAGGGGAAACTGGGATTCTACCTGAGTTTAAAATGATGGTGATAATGCAATAACAGCACTTACTAAATTTTTCTATATATTCATGGCACCTGTTTTATCTTTACGAAACCCTATATTGCAGACTTCTAGAGGATATAAGACATTCCTGGGCCTATGCAATTGGAATAAATATGGGATTCAGATGCCATATCCCATGCTTTTTGCCACCAAATCCCTACTCGATTTAATCTCTCCCCAAACATACCACCATAGATCTAGGTCCATTCCTAGTTCTGTTCTGAATTTCCTAAATACATGCATTGCTTACATCCTCACAAGAAGCCTGTAATGAAGATACTGTGAAGGCCATTAATAAAAGAGACCTGAACACAGAGGAGTTAATCCACTCACCAGAGGATACCCAGACTTGAAGAGTGAAGAGAGGTCCTGACATGGGTCTTCCTGGATATGAGATCCACATTTTGTCCACAAGACTTGTTGCCTTTCCAGACTAATGGTAGAGACAAATGGCAGGAGAGAGGAGACGATCATATGAGGAATAAGGGTCAACAGCCTTGGGGTCCTATATAATGAGACCCAGAAAGAGAGTGCTACACTATGTGGATTCTTGCAAGATAATTCCAGCAGAAATTGCAGAGAGATGATGAAGATAATGGCCTGTCTTTTACATAGGACACATGCATCAGGGTACTGAGCAACTGACACCCATGGTTTGCCCAAATGCTCTAGGCAGCAAAGGTCACAGCACTCTTCCTAAGCACCTTGGCTGCAGAATGTGGAAGGGGCTGAGAAATAGCATCTGCAGCCTGTTTCAGTAGACTAAAAAGTGCTTTATGTGCTCCACATCCAAGCACAGAGGGTTTTACCACCTTTCCCTCTTTACCTTACACACATAATGACAATCGATGGAATCAACTTAGTCACCTGCAGATCTGCTGTCCAGGAGGAAAGTATTAGAGGCAGAAGCTATTAAAGATGCCTTGAATTGCCCCTGATAAATATAGAGTAAATCTGTAAAATATTGACAACCAGCAACTCTTCTAGCAACCTAAAATTTGAGCCACATTCTTGGTTTTAATGATTTTCCCAGAATCATTTCTCTCAAAAGGAGGACATTCATTGTTTTCAGGGCAAGGGCAGGTTCAAGAGGGAGGTTGCACAGCTGGAGACAAAAGAGTGTGGAGATGGAGTGGAGACAGGGCAGACACAGACAGGAGTCTGATCCCTGGGGACCTCGTGAGCTTGGAAGAAAGTTTAGACTTCCTCCTAAGTGTGGAGGGAAGTCACTGGGAGCGAGTGAGTAGGTAACATGAGGAGACTTGTGTTCTTAGAAGATCATCTTGGTGACAGTGAAGAGAGTAGGAATGCACTATCATGGAAACAGACAGCCCACTTAGGCTTCCCCTGTGGGAGGTCCAGGAAAAAGGTGAAAGTGACAAGAGCAAATATGGAAGCAGAGGAAATGGAAAGAACAGCACAGAGACCAGACAGTGGTATGTTCTTTGTGGAAGAGTGAATGTTAGAGATGAAACACTGGCAAAACCCATAATGAGGTAAGCAGATTCTAGAGGGGGAATCTGGTCTCTTTGTGTAGGACTCAGAAGTTTTGAACAGGGTAATATAAGATGATTGGGAGTCATATATGTGGAAATGGGTAGAAGACAGCTAAAGTTCAAGCCTAAAGACTTGAGGAAATCTCTGGATTGGGAGGTGCGATGGTTAAACTTTGTTGTCAACTTGACCTTTTTAGTAATCTTGGGTGGATCTCTGATGTTCAAAGGAAGGCAGTAGAGGCAAGATGTAAGAAGCTCAGAGAAGCTAGAAATAAGCATCCCTTCCTGGGAAGGCAGTGCAGGAAGGAAATTCCAGAGACTCAGGAAGCCAACAAGTCCGGGATAGGGTTACAAGACCCTGCCCTAAGGCTATATAAAGGGAAAGAAATTTTCTCTCTTCCTCCCTGCCTGTTTGTTGGTGTGTGTATGGTGCTGGTGATGGGCTTCTTTCTCTGCTTAGACCTGTGAAAGGAGGGCCAGCCTCTTTCACCATTATGGAACTTCACCTGAATCTATAGTTTCAATAAATCCCTTTCCTCCCATAAACTATGCTTGGTTTGAAGGTTCCTCCCAGTTGCATATGACTGACCACGGCAGAATGTGTAACAAGTTTCTGCATATACAAAGCAGGTATTCATGGGAGATGACTCTTTCATCACCCTTGTGGTAACAACTGGAAACTCTATTTCCACAAAGAAATGGATGCTCAGAGGGTTTGGAAGGAGGGTCTTATACCAAACCACATGATGGTTTGTGAAGCAGAACCAAGTGTGCCCAGTTCACTACCATATGCTTCGAAACCAATACAAACAGTTTCAAACTTGTGGGACTTTGGTCATGAACATGAAATACTATATTCTATTAGAGACAGCTAAGGCCATAAGGTGTGTGGACAGGATTAACATAAACTAAGTGGTTCCACTTTGCTATGTTCATAAATTCTGTGACTGCTTGTTAAGGTGTTATTTTTACCTCCCTCACTGTCAAATGGTCACCTGATAGATAGTGCCTCCTTGTTGTCAGAGTACTGTCGGGACCCAGCCTGGCTGTATATCTGAGAGCTAAGTTTTTTTTTTTTTTTTAATTTATTGTCCATAATGAGTTACAACATTTAGTGGGCAAACAATGAGTTGTTATCCCCAATTCCCCACTGCCCTCCCCTCCCCCCTCAACTGGATAACCTCCTCCATGGGTCGTCTGGATCAGTCCTTGTGACAGGGGACCATGGATAGCCTAGTATTCAGCCAGGTTCTCCTGGCCATGCCTCTGGATA